>JANTPZ010083428.1:0-10668 GCA_025593235.1 Vachellia pachyceras | reverse complement strand
AGACAAACAGGGATTTAGAATTGCGAGTTAATCTGCATACAAACAAAAACAATAGTTGGTTTGAACAACCAGTTTATCTATAAATCCTCACCAGTTTGTCTGATAATTGTCCTCCTGATACATACTCCATCACTATATATATCTTCGTCTTCGTGCCAAGAACCTTTTTTCAGATCGTTTCAATGGTTAAAACAGGATTCAGAAGGATACTCATTTGCACATACGTGCCTATATACATACACACGTGTATACATACCTCATGGATTTTTACGATATTGGGATGGTTCAGAAGCTTCATTGTCCTTATCTCTCTCTGGACCTGAAACATGAAACTATAGTATGAGTATGCAGAAAAGCAGTGTACCGACCAAAAGAATGAATTGGTTTCTCATTGAAGGGAGAGACAAAAAGAGAAGACAAGTATGAAGGTTGCCTGGTACTTGAGATGGCTCTCCATGACCATTTTCTTATCTAGGATCTTGATCGCCACATATTGACCGTTAAGGCTGTTAACAGCAAGCTTAACCTTAGCGAATGTCCCTTCTCCAACAGTCCGCCCAAGCCTGTACTTCTCAATACTGCTTGCAAACCCCATTAATACTGGTTTGTGTTCACTATCAAAATTTTCCTTGCTTCTACCTGCACAAAGACAATGTATTCGATCCTCTTAGGACCCTTTTTTGTTTCTTTAAACGTTGCCTCTGTGTGTCGGAACTTTGTGTGGATCTCTGAATTGATCAGTCCATTCTATTCGGAGATGATAAGAGAATACTTAAAGCTTCTTGTTTGTGACCTCCATGGTGGCCGCTTCTCTTAATCTACAGAAACATATTGGGTGGAAAGAGGACACGTTGGTTGCATTTTTAAGAGGTGTTGGAAATTTCCCAGTAAATGTTTTTTTTCCATCAAAGCCAAATCTTTCGCAATCATAGAAATAACAGTAACAACATATTATGAAGAGTGAGCGAGAGAGAATAGTTGCATTAACCGGAGCCAACTCTCAATATATCTTTCAACAGCTAACAAGTTTGATTTTTTGTTCAGCTAAACAACGTTATCCTTCGTCATGTTCAAGAAATTAAATTTGAGCACCTCTCTCTATGAATTTAAACCTTGATTCATTAAGTTGTTAAGTACCCGCATCCTCTGATAGACCAAACCCCGGTGGTAACGTTAGTTTGAATTTCACGGATCAAACAACAAAATCAGATGACAGGCTGTAAAAGACTGTTAGATGACGAGGATGAAACTCGATATCTTTAACAAGAAAAAAATAATAAAAAAAAAAATCGGTCCCAATGATCTCTTCATTCAGAAAATGAATATAGCTAGAAAGACGGAGAAGGAATGGATCCATAGATGTAGTCCCACGCTAACAGCTGACTGACGTAAGTTACTTCTTGTTGCGCTAGTTTGGATTTGGATTTGTTCATCATAATCTATTTTATTTTCTATGACAATCATTCTTTGTCTAACTTATAAATTTTTATATAATTTTAGTTCTGGTTCTTAACCTAATATTTATCATTTTTTTGGGAAATTAATGAAGCAATTAATCGATATATTTATCATTTTTATCTAAACTAATTTATCTGACTTATAAACTGAATAATACACATAAGTATTTCAAATTACATGTTATGAGCAAATGATTTATTTAACCTTTTTTTTAACACCCAAAAAAACAATCGACTCTTATATTAAAAATCGGAAGTAGTATAATATTAACAATATATGTTAAAGAACTTAAGTCACATTTGTTATAATATACTCAAATCAATTAAATATATTAGGCATGGGGATCATGGGTGGCTAGATAATTGAAAATACAACTTTGGTGGGGTTATCAATGTGGTTGAAGGGCATTGGTGGAAAGGAAGGTAAGGGGGAGGGCTGGTTGATGGAACGTGGTTTTTTGAAAGGAAGATAGGCTTTTGAAAGGCAAGTCATTATCATGTTTATAAAAATAAATAGAAATTTAGAGATTTTTGTATTATAATATTAGGCCTTTTCGTTATATTTCATTTTCATTTATTCTTCATCAATTTTTGGGCCTCTAATCTCTTCACCCTTCTCTCCTTCAAGCCACTCGTAATTTAACGGACAATTACTTTAAAATCTTGTAATATGAATTAATTACTCTAAAATTTTAAGAGTTTGTTAATGGTAGATGTTTCACTTGTCAACAGTGCTTTTCAACTTATCATTAACAACTTATTGAGACCTTAGAGTAATTAATTCGCTATCACGGGAACCTAAATGCAATTCTCCCTAATTTTAATTTCAATATGGAATATAAAAAATAATTAAAATGGGCTCTTCTTCTTCTTTTTTGTACTTATCATGTATGGAACTTGTGATGCTTTTATGAAAATCAAGGTTATCAAAATAGAACCAGTGACTGAATCAGATAAGGCAGTGGGTTAAAGGTCACTGGGTCATATCGGAGTCAAACTAGGGTCAGACCGGTAAGGAATTAAAAAATTAAAAAATAAATCTCATCATACATTGACACAATCAAACTATCTAAAATTAAAAACTACAAAAACTAAGTAGTAAATTCCATTACTAACAAAATAATAATTACCAAATCAATTATGTATTTTTATGTTATCTATTATTCAACATTATTTACAGTTTCAAAATATTCATCATAACAAAATATCAACATATAAATATGGTAAAAGCTTCTGTTTTTTATTTTTCAACTTTCAAATTTGAAAAAATTCATCCTTTTTCTAAAAAATAATTAAAAAGATGAGTATATAACTATATACAGATGCAACAGTATGCATGTGTGGGGAAGGGGTTCTATTTTTTAATTTTTTACTTTTCAAATTTTTAAAAATTAAGTATTTTAATTTTTTAAAAAATATTTTGAAAATAAAAAAGGTAACCGAGTCGACCCAGCAAACCGGTGGGATTGACTGGGTTGACCCCAACCGGAGGTTATTCAACAAACCAGACCGGATCAGAGGCCGGTTCGCTGGTTTCCAGTCCAATCTAAGTTTGATTACCATGATGCAAATACACATTCTGTCTCATCATTAGGTAGGTTTTAATACCCAGAGATCAAATTTCCCAATAAATGAAAAGGTATAATTAATATAAACTACGGGAAGAAATTAGATTTTATATTTAGAATTGTTGAAACTTGAATGACTACTTCTCTATTGTCGACAAATATGTGAGACTCCTTGAAATTGTTTGATTATTTGTCTTTATTTTGACAATTGATTTAAGCTGTTCATGTTTCTATGGATGGGTGTACTTACTAAATAAAGAAAAATAATTATGTACATTTTTTAAAGAAAAATTATTTTAGCAAAATCTGAACTTTTAATCCACACACACGTATTCACGTCCTTGTCATTTGAGTTAGCCCTGGATGGCCTACGAATGCATTTCAATGATTTGATATTTATATCTTTTTGGTCTAATTATAAAAGGCAAATGACACAAAATGCCATTAAATTCACTATACCCCAAATGGTGAAATGAATAAGGTAAAGAATGAATTGGTATTTTTAGTTTTCGCATATCTATGTGGAAAAATAAAAATACACTTAAACATTTGAAAAAGAAAATCATACTCACTTCTCTTCCACTCTGACAGTGACAGAAGCTCTCTCTGAGACAAAAATGACAACATGTTCTTCAGTGTTCCCATTCTTTCCACTGGTAACGTATTGACAACTGTTCCTACATGAAAAAACATACAAGTGCATTCCAATGAGTTGGGCCCATATTATATATGATTTGGTATGCTAACATGTAGAAAATTCATCAACATGCTAGTTACCTACTAATAATTTTTCCTCACTTTGAGCACAATGTACATATTTTTGCCATTAAAAACTTCAATTTATGTTTTGACAACTACAATTATACTATTGACTACATATATCACACATCATTCCTACTCCACCTCACACATGCACCTATGTACATCATTAACCCTAACATTCTTCCTCTCATTTACCCTAAACGTGATCTGTTATACCTATGTCATCCTTAATCACCAATATTTATTTGAAAGGGGTTTTATCAATAATAACACATATTAGGCTTCTAATATAATGAATGGATCCATCTTTTGGATAAAAAAATCATAAAGAGATTGAATGCCCATCTCAGGCAATAGGAGATTTTGCAATAACCAAGTTCTCGTGCTTCAATCCCCATCGTCAATCAAATACTACTCAATCTAAACCCTATCAAACACCACTAAATCTATATGTATTTCATGCCTCACAATGCACACACTAGAAAAAATAAAACTTAACACTAATTTTATTGTGGTTTAATCAGTTGAAATATTATCAATAGTTTAAGTGAACTTCTAATTTGTAGAAAGGGCAATCCAAAACGTGAAGATGAGACTAAGTGAACTTCTAGTTTCTCAGAGTAAATATTACTATTTCTTCTTATTTTTACTATTAAATTTTGTATGTACTACAATTAGTTTTTTTTCACTAATTACTATCATATTATTTTCAAAAGTTATATATCTTTTGGTGATATGTCATGTCACACATGTTTATATGTTTATATTTTACGCACATGGAATATTAAACATGTACCTGCTTCTTTTGTCGTTTTAGATTGGAAGCCCTCCGGAGTCCAGGGAGACATTTTCTCTCTTTTTTTTAAAAAAAAAGAATAAAATATTAAATTTGGATAAATTAATTTAATTTCGAGCAATCAGCCTAAGTACAACCTTTTTCCCGCATAAAAATTTAAGCTGAGATAATTTTTTCCCATCCATGATAACTAAAACCACCACTTTACTTTAAAGTGATATCAATGCATTACGCATACACTAATTCTGAAATAAGAAATAAATTTGATTATCATGCCACAAAATTGCAATATACAGAGCCAAATATATCAAAATTTTCTAACCCCTCTCTATATATATAAATCAAATTTTACCACCATTTACAGGGAAAAACAAAATATTATGCGGGTCCGAATTTATTATAGGGTTAAAGTATATATAATACTTTAAAATATTTTTTCAGATAGGCTAGTATTTATGCTCTTCCAAGTGCCGTTGTCATCTTTATTGTTACGCATTCATGCATGCTGCTATTTTCTATTTAATGGCCTATAAATATCATCCATCATGCTTTCTTAAAACCAATTCATTGCTATTATTTTATTATCCATTTATATTTATACAGAGTATGAAAGATTGTGTCCATGCGTCACATTAAAATTAAAAACCAGATAAAGTTCATGGCCCATGTCAAAATGAATAAGCGTTGGGCCCTAGAGAAGTGAGTAACAAATAAATATTTGCTTTCAACGACCAAGTATATTTAATGTTTATTTAAAAAAATTTATTTACTCCTTAAAGTACATTTAACAGTGTTTTTGGTAAAATGAGATAATATCCTCCATATATTTACCTCGACTTGCGTAAAAGTATTTCTCTACCACGTTCCCAAATAAACACTTATTCTTTTATATACACATATATATATATATAATCACACATATTCATTTATTCACGGAGTTTCATGGGAGTGTAATGTAATTAAATGATAATTACATAGTATTTATTTCGCATATTATCGAGGAATTATGAAAAGGAATTCATATTTTATCTATAAAAATAAAAAAATGTGAGATACAATTTTCAGCTTTATTAAAAATAAAAGTGAAAGATATAAAAGTCTGAATATTTATTTATGAAAGATACAAGTACCTAAATGTTACTTCTTATAAGATTTAATCCAAATTACATAGTTAAAATTATGTAATGGGGATTAATTAATTTGATGAAATCTGTTTTAATCAGGATTACATTCAATTATATTACTATACTAACCAATGTAATCAATAGAATGCATTATAATTAAATGTAATCTTCTTTCATATAATTAAACCAAACAAACCAAAAATATTTTTTGATGCATCTAGTATCGCGATATAGAAAATACTTTAGCGTGTTGGACATACATAATTAAAAAAAAATACTAAATACATCACTTGATAAAATATTCTAGGTGGTGGATACTGTGTGTGTGTTATAGATTAAATATCTGAGATTTGGAGGGAACTAGCTACCCATCACGTGCTTTCCAACTCATAACTACTAATTAAGGGAACGACCAGGTCAACTACAAGGTAAAGCTAATAATTAACACTTAAAGAATTAATCCGTTAATTAAGAAATAGTAGTAAGAATGATTATGGGTAAACCATAAAGTGGTGTGACTCATTTGATTAGGGAGAGTAACGTAGAGTTGCACGATTTTCCAAAGCTCAACACAAATTATACTAATTAATCAACCAATTAAATTAAATTAAGATAAAATTACAAATAGGCCCCCGGCAGGGAAATTAAATTCACATTGAATTTCATTCAAAGCTAATAGGACCTAAGATATTCAATATTTATAAATCAAATTTTCATCTTTATCAGTTGAATTGCATTATTTACAAGTTACATTTACAAGTGCATTTATAAGTTAAACTTGTATACATATTAAATTTATCATTGAGGCTTGCCGGTATTAAATGATATTCAGAGAAATTATCTACATTATTTAGAACCGGAGTTGGAAATAATTTTTAAATTATTGTTGATTAAGTTAAACTTCTTGGTTGGATGATCCCAATTTTCAGCTCTAACCCCCTTATTTTATTTGGAACACTTGTTGAATAAGACTCGTGATGAAATAATTAACTTTATCTCAAATAATTGGATTCATCTTATAGCCTAAACGCAAGCTCCAAGATTTTTTTATATTAAGTTGAATTTATTATATATAATCTTGCAGCCACATGTACTTTTGGTGGCTCAACTTTAATTGGCCTCCAAGAATATGTATTGTATACACCACACATTTATACGCCAATAATTTTTAATATTAGTATTTATCTGTTGTCATTTTCTAGAAATTTGTCCTTACATATTATTCATCGTGACTTGTTAGTGGATGCAACCATTCTGGGTAAAAAGAAAAAAATGCAACCATTCCTTAGGACCACATGATGATTTTTCGTATATTAAATTAAGAATGAATATTTGGGAGAATAAAAATTAATTATCCAAAAAAACTTAAAAGGGAAAAATTTTAGGGGGGATTAAAATTTGGGATAAAATTAATGATCTTATAGGAAAGTTAATTTGGGAATGAACTTAAAATTTTAAGTAACGTTAAATGCTAAATTAAAAAAAATAAAAAAAAACTAAAAGATGAAAATGAAACATAAGAAGAGATTAACTTAAAAATAAATATAGTTAAGAGATGAAAAAAAAATTAAGAGTAGAAAAAAACCCCAAAACTACGCTTTTACGATTTGTCAATAGTAACGAAATTGAACGCATTTGATATATTTTTTGGCAACACGTTTAAATTGAACACAGATTTGATTGCAGCAACGTTTGCAAAAAGCAAACGCACGTTTAATAATTTTTTTGTAAAATTAGATAATCCCCTTCACATATTTATTTCGACTTATATAAAAGTATTTCTCTACCCCGTTCTCAAATGGGCCATTAATGATATTTGGAAATACATGAGACTTTTTTAAAATGTATTAAAATGATCTCTTATATTCATCCTACCCAAAAGAGTGGATTAATTCAAATCATTCAAATATATGAAACTATTAATAATGATTTACATTAATATGATCGCTAAGAATTATTATGGCCTGCTCACATCAATTAAAACCCCACAAAACCACTATTTACATACCTAAAGGCTAAACATAATTAATTATGCGTTGATTTAATGTAAATACGATAAGAAATTGGTTTGAGGGTTGTAGTCAAGTTGGAATTGAAGACCTACGCCAATTGGCAGAAATACTAACTGCTCAGGCGATTGGGGCTGAGTTTGGTAGGATGAACAGAATTCGATCCCCCGCAGGATCTTTGAGAGTGGGCTGGAGTCTAAAAAATCTAGAACTGTCTCCCGTCTCCAGATTAATCGACCCAAAAGGTGTATTACCGGCTTGATTGGATTTCCCATCTCTAAAAAAAAAAGAAATACGAACTGCTCATTAATTAATGCCTACGTGACGTGACAGCCCATCTTTATAATCGAAAGCATTAAACTTCCCATTCTAATAAAGCCATTTTCCGACTCAAAATAATCATATTTAACGTATTATTAAATATTAAATATAAATATATTTTTTATCAGGAGATTTAAATATTGATTTATTACATCAACCCTTTTAACACGATCCAACTTAAAGAGATACTTTATGTTCTTGTTTTGTCTTCCTTTGCTGTATAATGAAATTTTGGGCAAATTTATAGTGCTATGTTAAGTTTTCAATTAAACCTACCTACAATATTCAAATTAACGAGTTAACCGCTTTTCATTGATTTGGGTGAGTATTGAAAGTAACATTTTAGATAATAAAAAGGGAGTATGTGTACTCTGAAACTAACGCTCACTCCTAGGAAAATAATTAACATCGTTATAAAAAGATTAGTTGCATTAGATAATGTAGAAGTTTCCATTACGTTGCACATCGTGGGATGTAAATTGTATAATGTAGAATGTCAGTTACATTTACATTTTTAAGAAATTTTATGAAACTTAATTTCTATATAATTGACTTTCCATATTATGTAACCCACTTTCCATGATATGCAACTAAATTTTTATATTATGTAAAAACAACTAATATTCCATATTATACATGTCATTCTCCAATTAATTTCTTAATGGGGGATTTTTTTTAATTCTCTCTAAATTAAATTTTTCAGATTTAGATTATCACTAATATTACACAACAAAACAATAGCATTACAAAATGAACTTGGTTAAATAAACAACAAAAATAATTTTATAACCTTGAAATAGCAAATTATTTTCAATTAAACTTTCTATGTTACTACTTAGAAAAACAATAAATAAATAAATTAAAAGGGAAGAGCGATGCTCGTAAAAGCACATATTGTTAATATTTTCGTGTCACTAGAACAATAAATATCCAAGTATAAAAAATGTCGGTCCGTGTGAGTGTATTAAATGTCATACTGAAGTTGGGGAAGAAATGAATTTTTTAAAATGGGAAAAAAATGTCCACAATGTAAACACATGACCCTAGTAATATGCTGTTGTTTCTTGACAAAGGAACAGAGAGATCTGATATAGATTTGAAAGCAAAGACATGAATAATAAATATGTCTTATATAGGCAAGACAAAAAAAAAAGGGAAACTTTTCACATTTCAGCAAAATAGTGGACTTTAACAATTGTAGATAACATTCAATACTTTTATCTTTAACTTACGTATTGAGAAAAATTGTCTCTCAAAATCATTTCGTCCATGGAAGCAGTTTTAAAACCTAACTACTATAAATGAAATGGCTTATCCTCCAATGGTATTAGTTCAGTGCACTTTCCTGTTTTTTTCAATTAATTTTCAAACGCAATCGGCCATGACCGTGTTTTGCCGCCCATGCATGCAAGTTGAATTTCCAATTTGAAAGTTAGTAGGATTATACTATTTTCTGCTTAAAACAATCTCAAGCCAGGATGAACCAATATCACATATATTTCTCTTAAATTGAGATCACATCACATTTTGTGTTTTAATTTGTTTGAACGCATTGTCTTATAAAAGTTTACATTTAGATTGTTACTAGAAGATTCTGGGGTCGTTCCTCACACATAGAAGCTTGAGGTGAGTCTACAAAATTGATGACGATAATCAGAGCAATAATTCAAAATCCTTATTTGACAATAAATCGTTTAACAGGTTCTTGTTTGCCATTTCACCTATCAGGTTGGCGTCATTCTACAGGTAACGCCGGCATTCTCTCCGTTTTTTTTACAGAACGGTATTTTTCTACTTAAGACAATTTTGTTTAGATGCTGTTAAATATTAAATATTGACACTTATCACGTTGCAAAAGAGTAATACTTTCCATTGAATTCAACCCTGATTGGTCTGGTCTCTCTCTTTGATAGGAGGTTGGACCAACCGACATTGTCTATTGAACGGCCTCTAATATTTTGAGGTATTGCACCTATAGGGAACCATGGCCCAGTTCTTAAAAAGAGTTTTTTTGATTGATATGGGCTCATTGACCCAATTCAGATACCATCTTTTGGGCCCTACCTAGTTTAGATGCAATCTCTGTTGGGAAAATAAAGAAAGGAGGAAGAGTGAGCTAAATTCAAAACCAAAGCAAATCTACTACTGCTTTTACCCAGAAAATAAAGCAAATTTTTCCAAGGGCTCTTTTGACCCAGAAAATAATGATTGTTCACTGCTTCTACCGAGCTTGATTCACCAGGCCCGGTTCAACCTCTTGAAGATTTACAACTCAAACGGTATCCAAAGGATGAGAGAAGCATCAGAGAAGACTACGAAGAGAGATCGACCAACAGCCAGACAAAACAATGGTTCATCAAATGTATGTATATTATACTTTCCTATATCTATCACACCTAAAAAGCTAACACATATATCTCCCTTGCCTTCGTTGATTGCTTCCAAATTTTGTTACACTGTCAAGAAATTTAGTCAATTGAAATTAAATCCAAAAGCCGTATCCAAACCCACCTGAAATCAACTTTGGTTTTCAATATGTTACAGAGTAAGGAAATAGCAGAGGCAATTCTTAGAGAGAGTCTAATATCAGAGGAAGCTACGAAAGCTAACAAAGTCAAGGATTCAGAACAA
>JANTPZ010083427.1:0-10096 GCA_025593235.1 Vachellia pachyceras | reverse complement strand
AAAAACACTGCGTTCAGGTTCGAGAGAAGTCGCTACAGAGTCTCAAGACTCGTTTGCCTGAACTGTTCCGAGCAATGTCAGACTATTCTCATGCCTGTTCTGATGCTTATGAGAAACTCAAGTCTATTGCAAATTCACAGGGTGCTGCTCCAAGACCGTGACAATGTAAAAGCTTCAGTTCGCTTCTGATAAGATTATGCATTTTTAAACATAAGGTCTCATTCACCCTTCCGCAGAAGGGGGTTGTTAGTAACGACCGGGGATGCATATTTATCAATTTGTTCTTGTGTGAAAATTTTGCCATGGCTTCTTGACCATTTTATTCACGCAATGATGTGTGTCCCACTGATATAGTGACCCTGGCATTGTAAGTTTCTTTTTTAAAGATAAACTCTAAAAATGTGAATGAAACGTATCATCTGGTTCATGGAGTGGATGAAGAGTTTATGTGATTCATCTTTCTTTCTTTTTTTCTTTTTGACCTGGTGATTCATCTTTCTTGAGACTCTAGGTCCGAAGTGTTGGATCAGAAAATGCTGCGCATCACCCTTTGACTTGCAACAAAACAAATGAATCTCCTATATGGCTGCCGAGTTCGGCTTCGGAACATGTGTGGTGGTTGTTGAATGTTTTATGCTTTTTTTTTTCGTGGGAGGCACTAAGAGTTAAGGTTATAAACGGAACCGAATCCTTATTAAGGGACTAGAGTTGACCCGCAACCTTCCACTTGTCATTTTATGTTGCTAGAATGCAAAGTCTTTGGCGTTGAATGTTTTATACTGAGTTTCGTTTCAGCACAAATCTAGATTTTTCAGAGCGTCCTTGCATTTCAAGGAGACGAAAGGCGATCGGATAGGAAGGTGGCTGGCAAATGATGACTCTTTCGGCTGTAAAAATTTGACGTTCCTGACTCGTGTCACATCATCGAGCCAGATGTTATTCCGTGGGCCAATCCAATTTTTTAGCGTTTAAAACCTAAGGCACCCGTTTAATTCAGCTTCTTTTTCCTTTTTCTCTTTTTAAAAAATCATTATTCAACTTGCCATTATATATTACAGATAAGAATGAAGAATGACACTGGAGGGGGAAAAGTCTTCGCATCAAACACAAAGGCATCAGAAGCGAAGGCTAAAGGGGAGTATAGAAAATTCCTTCGTTTTCCTTCCTTCGTCATTGCCCTTAATAACTTATGGCCTAATCAGCAGAATCAGAATCATCAAGTCATGTGGCAAGGCTGAAAGCTTCGCTTAGAAAGTTTTCACTGCGCTTCATAAAGCGACAGGCGTTTCAGCAAAACTTGTATCTCTCTCTGAGTCTCTGCAAATGGATGTGAAGAAGTACTGGTTCAGCTCAAGCAATAGTGGTCAAGCAACTCAAAGAATCCGTCTAGGTCGAAGCTACACGAAACCGCGTAGCTCCGGCCACTGGAGCTACGACGGCGCACGAACAGTGTGGGACATTTTCCGGAGAAAACTCAGAAAGGATAAGAAGGAAGCTTATGACCCAGAGACATATTCCAAGAACTTTGACCAAGGAGTAGGATACATGGAGCCCGACAACCTCTGTCGCTCATTCTCGGCTAGGTTTGCTGATCCATCCAGGATTTTACCACCTAAACATTTGTTGGATTCGTGAACACGACCAATGTAACGTGTTCCATGTCCTCTTTCTTTCAGGTATTAGTCTCATGCTTTTTGATCTAATACATGGTGTCATTGGTTTTAATCCAGTCCTATACAATGCATATACATGCTGCGCTTCTTCTTCCCTGGAGCTTATTCGTATAGTTTTTCTCTTTCTGGGTTTGACCATGTATGATCATCAAGAAATGATATTGAAACAATAAGAGAGAAGCTTTGAAGTTTGAATGTTTTAGACCTTTATTTTCTTCCTTTCTTTCGTCTCAAGCAAAATAATAAAAAAGAGCGACCCAACTCCTCACGCAGCACGCTCATACCGACCTTTTTTTTCCACAATAAATTAAATAAACTGCTACCGCCGAAAAAACAAAAGAGAATCTTGAGCGCCTAGTAATCCTGAAAGAATATAGGCTCTTGCAAATTTGCAGGGAATTTCACGTGTAAGTGTGTCAGAATCGCAGTTAATTTTAATGACTGAAATTATTGCAAGGGGGTTCGGCTCTGCCTGATAAAGAAAGACAAGTTCAAAGCTTGAATCTGAACCTAACACCGATGAGCACAAAACAAAACTGTTTTTACATATTCACCTTATAAACTGAAAATTTTGAAAAGGTAATTTTTCATCGCTATTCTAACTGATCCATATATGGGCTTTTTCTATCTCTCGAGACTTTGGCATAAGGCTTCAAGATGGATTTAGATACTTACAGATTTTTTCTTCTTTTGATTTGGGCATAGATCAGAGTAGCATTTGGATGTAGCTTTCCCAGTTTGAACTCAGATACCTGTAAATTAATGGAAGCTACCCGAATTTGAATAGAATTTAGGACTAATGAATATGAATTATAATGTTTTCTATTCTGGGGTTCGTTCAAATATGGTTCTGTAATGTGGAGTTTGGGTTTAGATTCCGCTCAAATTTCATGCCAAATAATGAAAATTATTTTTGATAATCCACCTGTCATGGATAATCTGCATGTTTGGTAAAGCTTCTATACTCCCCAAAAGTACGTTCAACAGTATTTTTTCGTAAATCGAGTAATTTTATTCATATATTTACTTCGACTTACGTAAAATTACTTCTCTACCGCTTTCTTAAACTGCTAAGTAGAAAATTCTAACGGTCAAAGCCGCCGTCATCAGATGCTGATGTTGGAGGCTCGTCGTTTCGTTGAATTCAATTCCATAATCACTTTATAAACCAAGTTTGAATATATGTCAACGTTAATAACACACACACATATAGCCACCTTCATGAATTTTACGAATGGCTTGATTTTTCTTCTAAAATGGTTAAAATTTGAGACAGAGGGATCAAAAGAATACAAGAAAGGGAGAATAGGGTTAATAGTTGGAGGGGCATGCTTTCGCCGAAAGGCTCAGAAACTTTGGTGTGTGGCAGCACGTGAAGCATGGACCCGTGATTGGCTTTATTGTTCAGTGAGAGAGATGGTAATTATTTATGCATGTTTGCGTGCTTCTTGAGGTTTAGTGAGAGAGAAGGTGGTAGTTTGTAACTATTTATGTATGTTTGCGTGCTTCTTGAGGTTTAGTGAGAGAGAAGGTGGTAGTGTGTAACTATTTATGTATGTTTGTGTTCTTTCTGAGGTTTTCATTGAAGCACCAAAAGTACAAAATGAAGTTACTCCTTCAGATTAAACAGGAATTACACTCTTCTTCCAATTATCTCAACAGTGTGTATTTTCAAGAACAATCTGGCAACAAAATATATTTAAAAACAAACCACAACTATATCTTATATTTAAAGATTGGATGGAGTCTTGAAATATAATCTTGTATTTCTTCTCCAGATTGTGGGTCTTGCATTTTTACAGAACTTATGGAAATTTATTTTAAGAGATGATACGAAAAAATAGTGTTAATTGGATGGATGGGTCTCCCAACTCGAGAGATTAGACTTGGTCCAACCTGATATCAAGTTTGTTTTAAACTGGACCAGACCACAGGTTATTAGGATATTTGATTCAAAAAAATTTCAGATCAATTTTGGGCCAGACAGAAACCGGACTAGTCAGTAAAATGCAAAGCACTGGGGCCTGCTTGGTATGGTGGAATTTCATGCTTTTAAGCCGTCAAAGCTTTAGCTCTGCAACTATTGCACATCTTCCTCATTTTTTATCCAGAAAAAAAAACCTTACAACTTCCTCTGGATCTAGGCTTCATGATTTTTTTTGTTTGGGTTTATGCTTTTGGTTTTTTATTATGCTGTGTCTACCATCACCATTGACTTCTCCAAATCTGGTTCAATACTTCTGATGAAGGTGGTTGTGGTGTCCAACACTGGTTGGTGGTAGATGGACTGGACCTTGGTTTTAGAGTTTCAGTTGTGGTGAAGATGCTCTTTCTTTCGGATTGAACAAATTGTGAAGGGTATTATGGATTTTTTGATACAAACACTGTATTTTTTAATTTAAAAATTATATCCCATTCATATCCATACCTATTTCTACATTAATATTCATATTAATTTCTATTTTTATCAAAATCAATTTCAGTATACGAAATGGCTTTAAGTAATAATTCCTTTTACTTGTATTTAAAATCCAGAAATACCCACCAACATTTTTCTAAGCGATAGTTCCTTTTGCTTATATTTAAAATCCACGGATACCCACTAACATTTCTCATCGAAAAGTGCTTTGGGCATGAGATCTCTCCAGCTTGCATAATGTTAAAAATGCACTTGGAAGAGTTACTTCTAACCAGCTCCGGTAATGTTTAAATTTGACTTAATTGGATAGTAATATTGAAGAAACCAAAACTACCCGTTGGCAGAGGAAAAAAGGAGAGGAAGAAATAGCTGAGGACTTACATTTAAAATCCATCGAATTGTCCAGTATTGTCGCACCTCCCTTTATTTTAACTTAACCGAGCTTGAAGACAAATTCTGTTTGAACTGGAGATTTTTAATGAAATGGAAATAAGACTGGAGAAGGAAATGGGATTGAGAAAAAAAAAGAGAGTATATTCAGTGTGTCTATGAAAGAAAAGCGACAAGATTTTCTGTTATTTCAGTGTTTGGTAGAATGATGCAAAATGGATGGAGAGAGATAAGGCTCCATTTATCATGTTTCCATTCAACCAAGTGAAGCCTGATTAGGAAATAGTAATTACATGGATACCTGCCAAAAATGGAAAAAAAGTCATAAACTTAAATTTAGATCATACTTGTACGCATATTTCTAATGAAGACAATTTTATTTGAAACTCTATTGGACACTAAATGTAAGATAAGACCGACAAAGAGATTTTCAAGTAGTTAATACCAAAAACTTTCTTTTGTTGTTGGATTCATGCAGGGGTCACACTAAAACCAAAAATTTTGCTGTGCTTATGCACCGAACTTTTCCCCCTTTTATCAGTTGAACAAGGCTTTGTTATTGTCATTGTATGAGTTGGATGTGAGTATCCCACATCAGACATGGTTTGAAGATTAACCTAATAATCCGCATTGTTATTAGAGCTCTTGCATTCACATGGAACGATTATATTTGGTGATTTAATGCTGGAAATGCGTCTGAGTGCGAAGCATATCATGAGATGACCAAAATACATATAAACAAGAAGATGATATCCATACATGACGAGTTCTTAGCAGACGAAAACAGATTTAGCAAACTACACACGCTAGTGTGTGTATATATATAGCTTGACCCATGCCTGTCTATTACAGTGTAAGCAGTTCTGACTGCTTAAACAAGAGGTTTCAAACTCAAGTCCACTTTGAAGAGATTTGGCTCGACAATGCTGAAATCTCACATAATCAGACAGTAGTTGTGCATTGACAAAACGTTAAGCATGCTAAAAATTTTTACAGGGGTGGTGCTGCGCTCCGGCCGCTCCATGACTGCTACAAGGGTGCACCTCTTGGTTTTGATCATTCTTGAGCTCATTCACTCCAGCCACCAGGAAATATGCAGTGTGCCTGCGAAACAGTAACAGAATATATAGTTTATTACAATAAATCCTGTGAAACATCATTTTCCGGAAATCAGCCAGTAACTGTTGTCTTGTGGGTTTACAAAATAAATATTAATATAAATATCTATAAACCTGAGGAAGTTCATAATTTTGATCTTTGACTCTTCATCTATCTCTGTAGTGCTGGCCATTGCTTGCTGCATGTGATGTAACCACCTCTCTGCTGCTTCATGCGTCACAGGAAATGGTCGATGTCGAGCAATCAGAGCAGGATGCCCTACCACACACACGACAAAAACAAGGCCCACCAATTTAACCAAGTAAGTTGATGGCCACTGTATACAGATCAGTGTCAATAGAATTGGTTTCTGCTGCTGATATATAGTATATGTGTGTGAAAACAGTAGTGAATTCGAAGATATTAGAAACCGAAATTAAGCAGACCTCTTCTCTGTGAGTAGAGAGGAGGACCTCCCATTCTCTGGGCAAGAAACTCGTACTGGTTTTGAATGGCGTCTTCTTTCTTAGAATTGGCAAATATTGAACGAAACCATTCTTCCTCGTCATCGTACACCCTGGTGGGGATTCCAACGCAGTATATATATGTAGAAATCAACCCCAAGGACAAGGAAACAAGGAGCAAGTACGTAATGGGGGTTGTGTGTGAGATTGCTGTTATTAATATTAATATTACCTGCTGTAGAAATTAGTGGAGAGGTTAACGAAAGGCTGAAGGCCGAGCTTGTGAAAGAGATTGAAGTCATCAATGGCGAAAGCATCGGAGGTGGGAACTCCGCTCCATTCAGAGGCCTTCTGCTGCCGAGCCTCCATGCTAACCATCAGTCAGAGTCCGTCAGAAACTAACGAGGAAGAAAGGAAGGGATGAGAGAATTAATAATTGGGTTGATGAGAGTGATATTATATGTGGTCGGATTCTTCCACGGAGAAACCATCTCTACGCAGCTTGAAGGGATCTTTCATTCTTGTATTATTATACGGTGGGCGCTGCCCTTGGTTTTCCTTGCTTTCATTCCAGTTGCCAAAAAAAAAAAAAAATGATGCAAACCAAATAACAGGAAGGGCTAGTTTTCTTCTTTTTAAATGAAAAGTTGGCTTCAGGGTCAAACGTAAGAACTAACTCTTATAAACGTACTTATAAATTAACAAATTTTATGAGTCAGGAGTTAAATAATTGCTGATATGATAAGCTGGTGAGATGGTTAATTTTTTAAGGTCACGAAGTAAAGGTTCAATCTTAAGGCTATGTTTGGTTTGATGGGGGAAAGGGAGGGATGGATAGAAGGGAAAGGTAAGGGATGGAAGGGTATAAGATTGCCTTGTTTTGTTTAGGTGGAAGGGAAGGAAGGGGAATGATTTTTAATGATCTTTTGTTTGGTTCAGGAGGGGAAGGAAGGGAAGTTAATGATCAATTTACCATTTTACCCTTATACGTTGATTTATATTTATTTGCTTATACAATTTATTTAAATTAGTTTCTACTCATAAAAATTAATCCCTCCTTCTATTTAATTAATATGAACAATTATTAAGGTATTTCACTCATATAATTTACTTAAATAATTAAAAAATGATTTAAATAATTTCTTTCCTTCATTCTCTACCCACGTCGCTGCTTCCAAGTATTTCAAATAAAGTAAAACTTATCCTCAGGAAATACTGAAAAAATGAAGACTATAAAAACTTGTTCTCTATCTACATCGCTCCTTCTATTCATACACAGTGAAGTAGATATGGAAACTGAAGAAATGAAGTGTGAGAAGTTTGACAAAAGGTATTGAAAGCATATTAGTCATAATATTTTGAATCCCTAAAAAAAACCTCATTTTGAAGGGATACAAAATAAAGGAAGGGATACGAAATAAGGGGAGGGGAGGGATTAGAAAGCCAAAATTTACCCCCTTCAATTTTTCATACCAAATGGAGGGAAGGGATCATTTTTCTTCCCATTCCTTCTCCTTTCCCCCAAACCAAACAAAGCCTAACAGGAGGTGCCACGTGGGCAACCATGACTCAAACATGGTTCATGGAATAGAATGACTGTGACAAATGACAGTAAAAAAACAAGATAAAAAGTCATGGTAATATAGTATTATGTTTCATTAGAATTAGGATGAACAGAAATAAGAAAAAGATCACAAAAATACAGTAATTATTAATGCGCTTAAAGACTAAAAGGTTCGGTTATCAGTTCTTATTATGAATAAAGAGGCATTCAATGTACAAAGAGTTACAATGTCTATATAAAGAGTCACAATGTATATTCATCCATATTAATTGTACTATTCATTGCTCATGACCTTTGAAGGTCACTCTTAAAGGCATATAAATAAGGCTTTGTACATGTTATACAACTCGTCTAAAAAGAGAATGGAATTCCTCTCAAAGTTTATTTTCTCTTTGTTTATTTACATTTAATTTACAACAAATCCTTTTATATTAGCAGGTTAAATGGGTTGGTCCGTTTAGGCCGGATCCCTTGAAGGGCTAGCCCTGGCCCAACTCTAATTGTTTATGGTGGAAGGGAGAATATACTCTCTTTGTTTAAGGGGTGCATTGGTATCTTTACATTAAAATATATATTTTAATTAAAAATTATATCTCACTTCCCACCTCTACTACTCACTTGCCAAATAAGTTTTAAAACTCACTTCAATTTCCACTTACATTTTCATTTTCCTCAAAAACATTTCTACATATCAAACGGGCAGTAGATTCTCTATTTCTTTTTCAATCACTGAGGGTACACTAGCAGTTGCCCAAATACATTTTTTTTTGGCTGATGTCTTTTGAGGGTTTTTACTAAGTGTTGAGGATGTGTTTTCCATTTTTTTAACCAAGAGTGCTTATAACATTACTATCCCTTTATACAGTCTTGTGGTAAAAGAAAACGTGTGAATGCATTGGCGGAGTCCTGTGGTTATAACATTAACCAAGAGTGCTTATAACATTACTATTCCTTTTAGTGGTTATCAGTTCTGGTTTTCTTAGTGGTTATCAGTTCTGGTTTGAGATCATTTGTGAGTGTAATACTTTGTTTGGTTATCAATAAAAAGGACTTGTTTTTTTGGCCAAAAAAAAGACTAAAAGGTTCGGATAAGATAGTAATAACATTTGAGAATCTCACAAAACTGTAATTCTCACTAGAGAATGAGTGAAAGAAACCACTTGTATTTTCCAAATTATTATTAATTTTTGCGCTTTTAAAATAACGATTTCAAATTTAACAATTGCTCCATTAATTTAGAATATTTTTATGATATTTTAGATGTCAACTCACAAGGTTTAGATTTTAATTATTCTAAGCTATAATAATAAGAAATTTAATCTCTTATAAATTTTTGAATTTTTAAAATATTATTTAATATTTGATATTCCATACGACATCCCATATAATGAGTATTCTCTTTACCCCCTTTTACATTTTAATTTGCAAATTACTGGTAACGTTTTGGCTAAAAAAATTTACCGGCAAGGGATATGCGCGAAACACCATATAAACAACACGATTCGCGCAAAATTCCAACCGCCGTGGTTCGAAGCCCTCGTCCCTTTGTTGTCGGAACCCTAATAAACTCGAAGATCCCGAGCCTCGAACTTCAATCGAAGAGCTTGAGGCCCCTATTTCAAGTTCTAACCTGTTTTCATTGAGATTTTTAGGTAGGATACGATTTGGCCGCAGATATTTGTGTCGAAACTCAGATAGACCCGGAAGGAAGGGTTTAATTCGGTCAATGGGAACTGCGGAAATAAAAAATATGGAGAGGGAACGAACCCGGAAACGGCCTCGTCTAACGTGGGACGATGCCCCATCTTCTGAGGCCGAGGTTGCTTCATTGCTATTCTTGGATATCCTGATTAGGTTTTAGGGTTTTCGGAAAGAAATAAGGGTACCGCTTATTAGATGAAATCTGACAAGGAGTTGGGATGGTTCTCCGTTGCTTCATCTTGTAGGCGCAAAGAACTCTTGTGGTGGGTGATGGAGTGTTTCAAAATAGGCATGCATCGCCTCCAAGAAGGGATGACGATCGTGAAGGCCATTACGTGTTTAATCTTGGCGAAAATCTCACTCCTAGATGTAAGTTTATCGCAATTTATTGAAGGACTCTTTGTTCGGTATTTTTCAATTCATTCCCACTTTAGCTTATTGTTCAACCTTGCTTGAGTCATGTGACCTACTACTCAATTTGTTTCAGTGTTTAAATTCAACCTATCCGTCGATGTTCACTTATTTTGAAACAATGCAAAATCTGAGTGTTGTATGCTATGATGCTATAATATTACCCTTTTTAAATTTAATCCCCTGTTTTGCTAGGAGCCTTTTGCTGTTGTAATTTCCATATTTTCTCTCTGAGATATATTTCTCACTTCCTCTTTGATATCTAACAGATAAAATTCTCAGCAAGATGGGTGAAGGTTAGCGGTCAAGTGCATCTGAATATCAGATTTATGTTTTTTGATTGCTTGTGTCACTCGGCATATTGCTAGTGCTGTAG
>JANTPZ010083426.1:0-30346 GCA_025593235.1 Vachellia pachyceras | reverse complement strand
TGGGCAGAGTGAAGAGCAGAGATCAGTGGACCAATTCAAAATTTGTAGCGGGAGGCTTGGTTTTGTTGGGAGTGCAAGGAAAGAAATGAAGGCAGGAAGGGTCAGGAAAGAAGATATGCTTGGTTGGGTTATGGATATTGCCAACGTCTGAAAAAACAGGTCATAATGCAGGTCTTTATGAGCTTCCACGCGAAAAGACGAATATGCTTTTTCAGTCTTCCAAGGAAAGGACAAAAGCCGAAGGAAAAAAGGTAACTTATCTTCCTTGAGTTTATTTTGACTGTTTTTATTCAGAGGCATTTCAAGCAATTGCTAGCTTACAACATTTCACGGAGCCCAAGGGAGCCAAAGGAACAAAGCTGGACGCAAATCGATGGAGCCAATAAATTCCTTATAAATAGTGTTTCGTGTCTAGAGCCATCCTTAAGCCGTTCAAGAGTGAGCCATTCGGTGGAAGAGGTTATATATATATATATATATATATGTTGATTTCATTCATTTGTGCCCAAAAAAAAAAAAGCAATTTCATAAAACCCGCGAGAAATACCTAGCAATGTTCGTTTCTTTCCTTCCCTTTCCATTAGCAGTTCACCGGCTTGACCTCGTCGTCGATGCTACCGTCTAGGCCGTCAGTTATTGCGGTCCGTTCATCTATATTGTCTTCCATTAGTCTTTTTTTCGCTGATTTCTGTGTTTTTTTAACTCCTGTTTTTTCCCCTTTTTTGGGTTGTGCGGTGCTGATATTTTAAATACCCCATTTTCCGTTGTCTTGGTGCGAAGCCCACTGTGAATACATCGATATGTGGTTATCTAGAACTTGGAAGCAGGAACTGGTGTCTGGATCTTTCAATTGTTTCTGCTAAACGAACTGAAATTTGGAGCCAAGTTAGTTTCTCTGGCGTGTGTTCTGTGTTGTTAAGTGACACTGGTTTGCTTCTTTCTTAACAAACAGAAAAACATTTCAGATATCATTGTCAACGGATGCCTTCAGCCTTCCTCCTATTCTAATATAGAATGTAGCAGACATACTACTACTTTCTAGACACGTGTTTGAAACTAATGCTCATCCTTTATTTGAGCAAATTCAGATGTCCAGCACTAAGCAAATTCCCATTTCCAGGCCCTCTTCTTTCTTACATACACACTCAATCTTTGCCTCTCTACCCAAAAATCATCAGTTGGAACACAAACCACAATTTTGTTCGAACAAATAGACTCCTGTCCTGTCTCTCTTAGAAAGATGCAAATCCTTTATCCAGTTAAAGCGAATCCAAGCTCAAATGACACTAACTGGATTAATCTATGATCGCTTTGCAGCGAGTCGCCTTATTGCCTTTTGCGCCCTTTCTGAGTCACGTGCACAAAAATTCTGTTCAGTAGGCATAACCCAAACGTCTTTTCATGGAATGTGACTATCAGGGGACATTTAGAGAGTGGGAACTCTGAAGGAGCTCTTCTTTTGTACAAGAGAATGTTACAGGATGGTATGTTAAGGCCGGATAATCATTCCTACCCTTTGTTGCTTAAAGTTTGTTCTAGTCCCTCTCTTAATTGTTTGGGTCTTGCTATTCTTGGACATATATTGGAGTTTGGTTTTGAATTTGATGTATTTGTTCACAATGCATTGATCACTATGCTATTCTCACATGGAGAGTTAGAGACAGTATATGATGTGTTTGATAAAAGCTGTGTGAGAGACCTGGTGACCTGGAATTCCATGATTAGAGGGTGTATTAAAAGAGGGCTAGCAGACCAGGCATTAGATCTCTATTGGGAAATGGAGGCTGAGAAAGTAAAGCCAAATGAGATCACGATGATTGGCATGGTTTCTTGTTGCTCTCAGCTGCAGGATTTGAATCTTGGCTGGAAATTTCATCAGGACATCAAAGAACATGGGCTTGATCTGACAATTCCCCTTACTAATGCACTTATGGACTTGCATGTCAGGTTTGGGGATCTTAAGGCAACTCAACTTTTATTTGATAATATGGCACAGAAGACCCTTGTTTCATGGACCACAATGGTTTTGGGATATGCCAGATTTGGTTTTCGAGACATTGCTTGAGGACTTCTGTATGAAAAATTCCAGAGAAGAATGCTGTCCCATGGAATGCCATAATTAGTGGTTGTGTTGAAGCCAAGCTTAGTAAAGAAGCATTGAATTTATTCCATGAAATGCAACTTAGTAATATAAAACCTGATGAAGTAACCATGGTTAATTGCTTGTCAGCATGCTCACAACTTGGACCACTTGATATTGGAATATGGCTTCACCATTCATTAAAAGACACAGTATTTCTTTAGTTGTTGCCCTGGGAACTTCACTAGTTGACATGTATGCCAAGTGTGGAGATATTGTTAGGGCTATGCAGGTTTTCAATGAGACGCCACAAAAGAATTGTTTGACTTGGACTGCCATTATTGGTGGTTTAGCACTTCATGGAAATGCCTGTGATGCTGTGTCCTATTTCTCAGAAATGATTTGTTGTGGGTTGATGCCTGATGAGATCGCCTTTCTTGGCATCTTATCTGCTTGTTGTCATGGTGGTTTGGTTGAAGAAGGCTAGGCATTTTTTAACCAAATAAGCTCCAAATTCAACATATCCCTAAGCTTAGACATTACTCATGCGTTGTAGACCTTTTAGGAAGGGCTGGTCGTTTGGAAGAAGCAGAGGAGCTTATTAAGAATATGCCCATGACTGCAGATGCCGCTGTTTGGGGTGCTTTATTTTTTGCTCTTCATGTTCATGGCAATGTTTCAATTGGAGAGAGGGCAGCTTTTAAGCTTGTTGAGTTGGATCCTTTGGATAGTGGGACCTATGTTTTGCTAGCTAACATGTATGGAGAAGCAAGAACGTGGAAGGAGGCAAGACATGCAAGGAAACTAGTGAGAGCGAGAGGATTAGATAAGACTTCTGGTTGTAGCTCAATTAAGGTCAATGGCATTGTACATGAGTTTGTCATGAGTGATGCATCACATCCTCTGTTCAAACAGATTTATGAATGCTTGGTTTCATTAACAGGACAAATGGAGCGTCATGGTTTTCCAGCCTTTGAATATAATATTTCTTCTTTAACTTTCCAGATTGTCTGTTATGTTTCTCATCATATATCTATTTACTTTTTGCTAGAGTATGGACCCTTCTTAAATCTACCCAGAGCTTCATTTGCCAAAATGTATATGTGTTTGACTAACATAAAGCCCCATCCCACCAATCCTATGCCCATTCAAGCAGGGTGGAAAATTTTCTCTTTGAGGCTAGTAGTTGAGGCTAGAGAATTACATAATTGGATTACCTCATTGAGTAGCTCACATAACTCAATGTGGGACTTGGGACATCAAATACTATCTTGATGTCCATTAATTGGCATTGGCCACCCTTGGAAAGTTGATGTCCAGGTGGCTCACTCTGCAACATTCACATGGCTTTTTGCTGGTGCTTGGTGGGGACCTTGTACAAGTCATGCTTTCTAGGGACATATGCTACCATTTCTAATACCAAGTGATAGGCATCCAAGCAGGGTGGAGAACCTTCCCCTCAAAAGTTGGGAGAACTTCTCTCAATTGAGTACCCCATTAAGCAATATATACTGCTTGATTGGAGCTTGGACATGCCATACTACCTTGGTCTCGCATCCCTCCGTCATTACACCAGAGACAATCAGAACGTGAGAGTCAACCTATACTGTAGTAAAGAAATATAAGACTTATCCCATCTTATGTTAGGCCTGGTTTAGAAAGGGGAGTGAATTTTATAATCTTGATCTGAATGACAATTAATGAACAGTGTTCCATGAACAATGTTTGGCGAAAACCTCTTGATAATTGAAATTATTGACTGGTTTCTGTTTTGATCTTATTTAGGTTGTAGTGTAAGACATTTTTATAATAATTTATTCGCTTCCCATTTCTTGCAATATTTATAACTAGTAGTTTTAGTTTAATTTTTTCACTACAACTGGTTATTACAGGTGTAGAATATTAATATTTTAAGTTTTATAATCTTTGGGCCAGAACTGAGCAAGGGGAAATCTTGCTGCATAAATTTTGCTTCTTAACATAGACCAGAGCAATCCAGAACTGGAGTCGATAAAGTCTTCACAGATCACCACAAAAATAAACAACGAGATGGTAAAGTGCCTAATATCCTTTTTAACTGCCTCTCTTTGACTTTGAGCCATTGAGTAATACAGTATTGCTGACAGCTATTTTGTAATGCAAGGCTTCAAAAAAGATGCCGTCTAGAACTGCACAAATTCGTCTCATGAGTTCACATGAGGAGGTTTATGAACCGTGCGATGATTCTTTTGCATTGGTTGATGCTCTTCTGGCTGATCGCAATAACCTGTTGAAGCGCTGCCCTAAATTGTGTATGGAGATAGGTTGTGGTAGTGGATATGTTATTACTTCCCTTGCTCTAATGCTTGGGCAGAAAGGTCTGGCAGTCAACTATATAGCAACGGACATAAACTCATTAGCAGTAAGAGTAACGCGGGAGACACTGGGTGCACATGGTGTTGATGCTCAGTTGATAATCACAGATATAGCATCAGGACTGGAGAAGCGACTAGCGGGATTGGTTGATGTTATCGTTGTGAACCCTCCATATGTGCCTACCCCGGAAGACGAAGTAGGTGTTGGGGGTATTACTGCTTCTTGGGTTGGTGGGGAGAATGGCCGGAGTGTTATTGATAGGATATTGCCTGTTGCAGATAATCTTTTATCGGAAAAGGGATGGTTGTACATGGTCACTCTCACGGCAAACAATCCCTGAGATATGCCTTCATATGAGGGAGAAGGGGTATGCATCTAGGATTATCATTCAAAGATCAACGGAGGAAGAAAGTCTTCATATCATCAAGTTCTGGCGGGAATTTGACACAGAAGGTGATGTTGAGAAGGTTTCAGCAGACAAATCTGTTCCTAGTAGGCTCATGGAGTGTGTGCTGACACAACTTCGTTCCTTTTCACTCTGGGGAAACAGTGATAGCGATAATAAATGATGAGTCAGATGGTAAGAGATTATTAATATGCCTGCAATAACTTTCTTTTTAATTAAATTCCCCTGTTGCTTTGTCATTTTCGGGTTTCCCATGAGAAGCTCATGTGGCACATTTTAACCTGATGAAATGGGAGAAAGTTTTGCTTAAGCTGGGAGTGTCGGAGTTTCTTGTCTTGACCATCATGAATGGCTTGTTTTGCCTGGACTCCAGAATGCTGTAAATAATTTTAATAATTTTTATTTGGAATATTTTTATTCGCTTCTTATTGATTTATTGGCCATCCTATTTCCAGCAGCCAAGTATGTTGGTTCCGCATTCCTTTTGAACAATCTACTTTTGCTTTATAATTGATATTTACACTCTTAATATAAAATTCACTTTGTGGTTTAATTTTTTATTAGAGTATATCTTATATTAAAGATGGGAGGGAATACCTTTTTAAGTAATAAATAATACATAAATAAAAATAAAAAGATATAACATAGGGATAATGACGGATAAGGAATTTGGAAAATAGAAAATGACAGAATGGTGATTTTAATTTTAAAAATTTTAGAATCGGTACTATCTTTAATGAAATAACTAAAATGTTCATAAACAATTTTTTTAAAAAAACAAAAACCCTTCAACCACCCCGGGCCCACTGCTGCAGGTGGCCAGACGTCTGCCAGTGACCACCAACTAGAGCTTTGACGATGATGGGACCTACTAGAGCTCTAGAAAAATATTTAATTCAAGTGATGGGGTGGGGAGTATTAGTGGCCTAAACCTGAAAAATTTTTATGGAGCTTCGGTGGGCCCACCACCTTCAGAGCTTCAGCTGACGATTGCCAGCCACTGACAGCAATGAGCCCGCCAATGGTTGAAGGTTTTTGTTTTAAAAAAATTGTTCATGGGTATTTTTGTCATTTCATTATAAAAAGTGTGATTTTCAAAATTTGAATCACATTATGTCATTTCCTATTTTTCAAATTCTTTAGATGTCATTTTCCCTAACATAGGAATAAACTCTTGGTTTTTTTAAAAAAAACGGGCTTCATAGTTCAAAATAAGAAGAGAAATAATATGCATAAATAATATTTTTAAATTTGGATGCAGATCAGACAGATAGATGGATGAAGGCATGAAGCCAATTTGGAAAGCGGGTAGAAGAAAAGAGGGAAGCAGCCGGAGTTAGACGCGCCAAAAGCGGCGCATGGCCATCACTCTCGGCTCTGAGCCTTCACAAAATATCTTCGTGATCGTGTCCAGAAAGCGGCCAATGACCCCCGTAACTCTCAAAAATATCTGGCTGACATTAGCCCAAGATATTATCATCCTGATGACGTGGCACCCTGATGATCTACTGACACGTGTAAAAGCGACGCCATGTGTCGCCTTTTTGGGTCCCAAAAGCCACCGCTCTCTCATTCTTCGCGACCCTGCTGCTCGCAACACCCCGGAGGGTTTTTTCCCTACGGCTCCACCTCCGTTTTCTGCCTCAATTATCGCGCAATCTTCGCTTTCTGCTGGATCAGTTCTAATGGAGGAGGATATCCTTCAGAATGCTCACTCGCTGCCCTCCGATCCAGATCCCTTTGGTAGCTGCCGGATCGAGTTGACTCACATGAATTCGGATTCATCCGCCATAACGGCACATGCTTCCAAAGCTTCCTTTAAGCGCCGCACCGCACCTTTTCCGGTAATACAAGTTTTACTTCTTTTTTTTTGTCCTTTTACAATCCTTGTCCAGTTCCAATTTTTTTTCTTTTGGTTTTCTTGTAAAACTATCTGGTTGTGTTTTTCGAGAACAATCGATAAATACAAGGTTGATCCTGGAGTGTCTTGGGTTAGCTCGCTGAAAATATGTCTGTGAATAGCTAGCTATTTGGAATTTGGATTTTAGATTGTTTTAGAGAATAAATTATGCTTCAAGTACTTCATCGGCATTTGTGCTTTGCATGGCATTCAGTAGCTTGCTTTAACTTATTGATAACATGTAATAAGCTAGTTTCCAATCACTCTTCTGTAAGTTGAAGAACATTTAGAGTTTATAGTAAATATTTGTATAGGATAAATTTAATGAGGTGAGGATCCCGAAGAAACTGATATAATCTTGAATAATGAATATTACTAATCGATGGCTGTAGGCTGTAAATATGCTATGTCTCTGTAGTCCTTCGAGAACAGAATGGCTTCGTTCATCTAGTTAAGGTTTGGCCATTGAAGTTCTCTGACGAACTTCATATTTTTAATCTCTATCTTCGACTCACTAAATGGGCTCTTGTTTTTCACTTAGCAACTTATTTGTTTAGAGAAGATTCTGTATACTTTTCATACTCTTACTTTCTTCCATCCCCTATCCTTGTTGATTTGTTGTTATTCTGCGAGTTGAAGAATAAGTCATCTTTGTGGCTTCCGTGAAACAGGAGTTTCTTTTATGATTTTTTTTAAAAATACTGTGTACAGTTACTTGAATATCTAATTGAAACTTGGAAAATTTCGCCTATACGGTACTTGAAAAATCCTTTTCTGGTATTTTCTTTGCATATACCTCTGATTTGGCATCTACTGCTTGAACATCATTTCATATTTATTGAAGTTGATGTGATTTTGGTGTATGCTAGCAATCTTAAATCTTATACATTTACATTTATTCCCATCTTGGTGTTAAAACCGTAAGGATTGCTGAAAAAAAAACATGATCAGAGAACTTTTTGATCGCATACTGGAAGAGATATATATATCGTGAAATTTTAAAAGGACAATTGAAAGTGTATGTCTTGGTGGAAGAGGTGTTTATCTGTGATTTTCTTTATAATGGTCAAGGAAATTCTGAGTTGTTCAACCTGGCAACTTTGCAGATTGACCAGTCAACACAATGGACAGACCATCAACACCGTTTATATCTTAATTCTTTAGAAGCTTCATTTGTTAAAGAATTGAACCAGTCTATACAATCTCTTGGTTGGAGTTTACGAAATGACTCGAAGGAAGCTTTTAAGTCAAGAACTTTGCAGAACTCACAGAATATGACCAAGCAGGTCAGAGATCAATTTCAAACAGCATCTGCGTTGTGTGAGTATATCTTATAATTTTATGGTTTTCCCTGCACAATCATGCCTTATCACTTTTTGTTGTTTTCAGTTTCCAGTTCTACAAGATTGTTGCTGGAAGAAGATCTGTGTTGAAAGAAATGAACATATGCTAGAGAGCACAGCTGATTCTCATGTTCTTGCAGGAAGTCCATCAAGACTTGCACCAGCAGGAAGAGGATGTGTTATGAGAGAATCTGATGTTCATAACCATGGAACGCTTAGTGATGAGGGGAATCAGGTTAGAGGGATTTCAAAATTTTCTAGGTGGTCACCAAGAATCATAGATAATTCATGCCATCGAGAATCAGTTGGCTGTTCTGCAGGTAACTCTTAAGCAATACCTGCATCATGCATGCCAGTTACTCTGTGGTTTAGGCTTTGTTTTTCTGTCACCCTGTTTTTTCCGGGCCTTATTCTGCTTGTCGTAGTCACATTCATATAATTTCACAGAGCACACGCACAGATTTTCAGTGTCATCAAAATGTCAAATGGGTTTGAACTTCTGGATGAACTAGTGGCAAACTTGTAGGGCATGTGCCTAGTTGTTGCAGCCCGATCAGATGGTACTAACCTAAGTTTCCTTCCCAAACATAGGGAGGTTTAAAATGAGGAGTTCCTCAGTTCTATGAGGCTATATTGGTCTTTCTCCTGAGTTCTGATCTAGAGGAAGCTGTATATCAAGTGTGAACCATACTAAAATTTATACTGAATGCTTAATTTTTGTTATTCATGTTATAGCTCCGACAGATTGACAAAAGCAAATGCTTCGGTTGATATATGCAGTTCACAACTCTCGCAACAAAGCATTTTTCCCCAAATATTAACGTATTCTTGTGTCATGCATTCAAGTTAGAGAAGAAAGTGTTATTTCCAGTATGATTTGAATATGGTCCTCTGATGGATTGTTTTTGTTACTCTAGATTTTCCCATTGTATGCCTTTTTGATAGAAGTAAATCATTAACTAAACTAAAGCTATTGGCCAAAAAAAAAAAACTAAACTAAAGCTGGATTTTATTTAGATCACATTTGGACAGAACGAGTTGCGGTTAGTTATGTTGTACTGTATATCAGTTGCTATGAAGACATCTGATGGAACTGATACTTGTATTAATCTGAAATGGAAAACGCAGCCAACTACACCCTCTTCAATGGTGCTGGAAGAGGAAAACTGATATGGTAGCTAACTATTCTAGTACAAGAGAAAAAAAAGAAACAGCAACAAGGAAAATAACTAAGACACTTCCCAACGTTTGAGAGGTTAGGAGCTCTCCTCAGCCATCACTGTTCATGTCTTTTCCTTCTGCACGTAGCCCTAGATAACTGTCCCCCAGGCTACCCCCACCCTGGTTGTTGGGCTTGGGTCCTCTAGAGCCTGACTTCCCAGTCTGCCTCCTCCTGTAAGTTTGGGCCTGTCAAGTGTTGGGCCCATCATTTCCACCCTCTAAGAGTCGCACCTTGTCCTCAAGGTGGAAATCTGGAAACTGAGTATCCATGACAGCAAAATCTTCCCATGTATTATCACATTCAGGCAGCTCCTGCCATTTAATCAGAACTTGTCTGCTGCCATCTGTAATGCTGCGGACTTTGCACACCGCCTCTGGTTGAACTTGTAGCTCATAATCTTTGGAGAGGAAACTGGGTAGCTGCTGTACTGTCATAGGCTCGGTGAGGCATTTCTTGAGCTGGGAGACATGGAAAGTGGAATGAACTCTGGCATAATCAGGTAGCTTCAGCTTATAGGCGACTTTCCCAACTTGCTGCAAAATCTCGTAAGGCCCATAGAACCTAGGAGCCAATTTCTCATGCTGTTTTTTGGAAAGGTTTTTCAGCTTGTAAGGGTGGATGCGTAGATACACTTTGTCCCCAACCTGGAACTCAACATCCCTGCGTTTTTTATCCGCTTGCTCCTTCATCCTCGCTTGAGCTTGCTCAAGATGAAACCTCAACTTCAGCAGTGTCTCATTTCGGTCTCTCAGCTGTGAGTTAACCTCTTCGACCATTGAATCATCATTTTTCCACTTAAAAATAGTGGGAGGGTCCCGGCCATATAGGGCCTTAAAAGGAGTTGTTCCTAGGGATCGATTATAGGTGGTATTGAACCAAAATTCAGCCCATGACAGCATGTTTACCCACTGTTTTGGGTTCTCTCCTGCATAACATCTCAAATATGTCTCTAGGCTTCGATTGACTACCTCGGTTTGCCCGTCGGTTTGAGGATGATAGCCTGAACTATACTTCAAGGTAGTTCCTGACAGCAAGAACATTTCCTTCCAGAATTGGCTAACGAATACGCGATCCCTATCGGAGACAATGGATTTCGGAAATCCATGTAATTTGACAATCTGGTGTGTGAATTTCTCAGCCACGTCCCTGGCGGTAAAGGGATGGGCTAGGGGTATGAAATGAGCGTACTTCGTAAGGCGATCCACCACCACTATGACGGTGTCACACTTGCTGGCTTTTGGCATCCCCACTATGAAGTCTATGCTTATGTCCTCCCAAACTTGCTGGGGTACCGGTAGGGGCTGCAATAACCCTGCTGGGCTGATCGCTTCGTATTTGTTCTTTTGGCACACTTCACATCTAGCGACTTGATCCTGTACATCCTTGCGCATCCCTTCCCAAAATACGACCTGTGCCAACCTCTTGTAAGTCTGTAAATACCCTGAATGTCTCCCCATAGGAGAGCTGTGATATTCTTGAATTAACCCAGCTGTCTTGGGTGAAGTTCGGGCCAGAACCAGGCGATCATTGTACATTAGGCAGCCACATTTCATTGAATAACCTGCTGGTACGTCTTGCCCGGTCAGGATCTTTTGCCTCAATTCATTCAGCTTAGCATCCTTGGCTATCTCAGCCTTGAAATCCTCTAAACCCTCATATTGCTACAGAGAGAAAGCATTCAATGACAGGTTAGCCGCCTCCCTTCTGGATAGAGCATCAGCAGCCCGATTTTCCTTACCCGGTTTGTACCGAATCTCAAATTTCACCCCATGAGTTTGGAAATCCATTTCTTTTGATCTGGGTCAATGACCCTCTGCTCCAGCAAGTATTTTAAGGCTCTTTGGTCTGTCCTTATGATGAAAGGCTTGACTGACAAGTAGTGCTGCCATTTTTTAATGGCCAAGACAATGGCCATCAATTCTTTTTCATACACCGAGCCTTGTAAAGCTTTGCTAGATAACTTCTGGCTAAAATAAGCAATGGGTTTACCGCCTTGCATGAGGACAGCCCCCACGCCCACTCGCATTAGTTTCCACCTCGAACGGCAACCCAAAATTAGGCATAGCAAGCACATGTGCACACACCATAGCAGATTTGAGTTTCTCAAAGGCAGCTTGGGCTTGGGTCCCCCATTTGAAAGCATTTTTTTTAAGTAAGGCAGTGAGGGGTGCAGCAATTTTTCCATAGTCTTTTATGAACTTCCGGTAGTATCCTGTTAGCCCCAAAAACCCTCTCAAGCTCTTAATGTCTTTGGGCACCAGCCATGACACCATGGCTTCCACCTTCGCGGGATCGGCCTTCACTCCCCCTGCGGTGATAATGTGACCCAAGTACTCTAATTGCTGCTGATCGAAACTGCACTTCTTGGGGTTGATCACCAATTGGTGCTGCTGCAACACCTCCATCACCTTCCTCAGATGCTCTAAATGAGTGACTTCATCCCTGCTACACACCAAGATATCGTCAAAGAAAACTAAGACAAATTTTCGCAAGAATTCCCGAAAAATATCATTCATTAGTGACTGGAAAGTAGGGGGCATTAGTGAGGCCGAAAGGCATAACCAAGAATTCATAGTGGCCGTCGTGGGTGCGAAAAGCTGTCTTATACTCATTCGTCCTTAATACGGATCTGGTGGTACCCGGCCCTGAGGTCCAGTTTTGAGAATATAGTGGATCCTCCCAATTCATCCAATAATTCATCAATGGCTGGAATTGGATATTTGTCCGGTATGGTGATCTTGTTCAAGGCTCGGTAGTCTACGCAAAACCTCCAACTGCCATCCTTCTTCCTTACCAGGAGCACAGGACTTGAAAAAGGGCTACTGCTAGGTCTCACTATGCCAGCAGTAATCATTTCCTTTACTAATTTTTCGATTTCTGCCTTATGGGCATAAGAATAGCGATATGGCCTCACATTGGGGGCTTGAGCGCCATCCTTCAACACTATGGGATGATCTTGGGTCCTACGGGGGGGTAAGCCCTGAACAGGGTTGCACACGGTGGTAAACTTTGCAAGCAATTTCTGAATATCCGATGAAATGCTTGGAAAGGCCTCTTGGCTCACGTGAGTGGATAGCTGGACGGAATTGAGTTCCACTACATAGCCTTCATAAGCCCCCTTCATGGCCTTCTTGAGAGCTCTAAAGGAAGAATGCATCTGAGTGAGGGTAGGGTCTCCCTTCAAGCATACCCAGTCACGACCTGCCCTCACCTTCATATATAGTTGCCCCCAGTTGACCCGAACTTCCCCCAGCGACTGCAGCCACGACATTCCAAGGACTACGTTAACGTTAGCGAGCGGAAAAAGGTAAAAAGTTTGAACCACCTCCAACCCTTGCATTCTTAGCTTCAGGTCCTTACACTTCCCACTGGAGTGGATTTTCCGTCCATCTCCCACCGAAACCTGATATCCCAAACCTTAACTCCTCTACCACGTCCTTGGATATGAAATTGTGGGTGGCCCCACTGTCTACCAGCACCACCACCTGTTGTCCTTGTACATTGCCTCTCAGCGTCATTGTTTTATAGCTTGAGATGCCGTGCATAGTTGTTTGAGACAGCTCCATCCCAGTATATGACTTGCCCTGCTCGTCCTCCGCAAGCTCTTCAAAATCTTCCTCACTAATCTCATCTCCTTCCTTCTCCTCCACTAAAAGAAGTTGCAACCTCCGTGCCTTACATTTATGGTTGGGGCCAAATTTTTCCTCACTTAAAACACAGGCCAAGCTCCCTCCGCCGGTTAATCTCCGCATCCGTCAGCCTCTTAACTCCTTGGGGTCTGCTACTGCCACTGCTTGGTGTCAAGTTTGAGGCAGTCGCTGGGCTATGGGCTCCCTTAACGGCTTCGTTTCCTTTTGGGGAGTGCCCTCGGCTTGAGTTGATGGAATGAGGACTCTTGGGTCCCTCAAAAAAGGGCGGGGTCCGTGTGTAAGAATGAGGGGTTATAGTCCACTTCGCCCCCTCACGCTGGCCTCCCCTGTTGTTTCGTCTCTGTCGCGCCATCTCCAGCAGTATGCCCCGGCTTTCTATCTCAGAAGCCACATCCATCAATTCACTCAAGGAGCTGGGTTTTAAAACTCGGACGTCAGCCTTCACCTCGTCTCGAAGCCCATTTAAGAACATCCCCCTCAACGTGACCTCGGATACATCCTCCAAGGTGGCCGACAACATCTCAAACTTCTCACGGAAGTCCTCCACAGGTTCGTTCCCTTGGCGCAGACCCGCTAGTCTTTTGTAGTTGTCGCCCGTGTGAGAAGCATGAAAACGTTGAATCACCCCAGCCTTCAGCTCGGTCCAAGTCTTCATCGGCACTCTGCTTTTAGCCCATTGGAACCAGTTTAGGGCCTTTCCTTCCAGGCCCACAATGGCAGCATCTATTTTTTCAGCCTCAGAAATCCCGCTGACGTTGAAATACCTCTCCATGCGAAATGCCCATCCCATTGGATCGTCCCCGTCGAACAAGGGCATCTCCAGTCGGCGATACCTCTGACCGTCCTTCTCGCCAGTATTCTCATTGTGACCGGCTCCTTCGTCGCGTCATGGAGTTCGAATCTGCTCTCGAGGGTCCCCTATATGTGCTCTGTCCGTCTCTGTTTCCGCCCCCTGCGGTTCAGGGATCGGTGGTGGCTTGCGGAATCCGGGTGGGAGCCTTTCTTGCAGTAACCTCATAATTTCCTCTGTGCGTCCCTGCAACTGCTGAACAGCTCTCTGCATGGCCGCTCGCTCTTCTTGTGCCTCCAAATTCGTTCTCTGCAAGTCACCCATTGAATGCACCAACCGGGGTAGCTCCTGAATTGCCTTCTCTACACTTTCTATTCGCGCTTCCATCCTCGTTCCCACCATCCACAGGATCGGTCTGCTCTGATACCAAATTGATGGAACTGATACTTATATTAATCTGAAATGGAAAATGCAGCCAACTACACCCTCTTCAATGGTGCTGGAAGTGGAAAACTGATATGGTAGCTAACTATTCTGGTACAAGAGAAAAAAAGAAACAGCAACAAGGAAAATAACTAAGACACTTCCCAACGTTCGAGAGGTTAGGAGCTCTCCTCAGCCATCACTGTTCATGTCTTTTCCTTCAGCACGCAGCCCTAGATAACTGTCCTCCAGGCTACCCCCACCCTGGTTGTTGGGCTTGGGTCCTCTAGAGCCTGACTTCCCAGTCTGCCTCCTCCTGTAAGTTTGGGCCTGTCGAGTGTTGGGCCCATCAACATCACTTCGTAAAATAATACATGTCATACCCTGAATATGCATATGAAAATTTGAGTGGCTGTTAAGGAAAAGGAATGATATCTTTCTCATTATGCTTTATACCAATTTCTAAATTATGCATATGAAAGATCTGGAATGTGCGTTGAATATTCTCAATTTCAAATGTTAAGTGAGACTGTGAGAGGGTATCAAGGAAAAGAAAATCATATAATTCTATTACCTGTTGATTTCATTTTTGCGGACTTTTCTACCGCATGCCAGTCCAATGGAGCATTATATATGATTGACATCCCTCACTCCCCAAAACCCCCCCTCCCTTTCCAAAAAACAAAGGAAAATAAAAGAGAAAAAACGCAGCTGAGGGTGCATACATCTGTTTTATTATATCTCTAGCCATTACAATTTACTTTCAACTTTTTGGCAGAGACAACTGATCAAAACTTCAAGAATGATGATGACCAAGGAGCAAGTTCAAGCTGTATGCCTATGACAAAAAGGTTAAAGACAGATACTGCTGGCTCTTCTAGCAATGATCAGGTAATGTTTGGAATTTGTTCTTTGTTCGGTAAGAATCTCATTGAAATGGTAAACAGTCTTTGCTTAAATTTGGCTAATCCCTTTTTGTTGGGGTGCAGGTTGTGCCTCACGGAAACTTCCATAGAACTGATGTCCCGTCTAATATGAATTCATCATCAGAAAATGAAGGACAACATGAACTGCTGTCAGAACTCCCAGAGAGCTTCTACGACCCAAATTCTGATCGGCACTTATTTCTAAGGGGAGGTTAATTAGTTTTAACTCAGAAGTGAAGCCGGAGATTTCGTAGCAGATGCTGATGTAATAAAGGGACAATTCTAATTGGCGCATTTCAAAATATATTTTGGGGCTTATGCAAAGCCACTGAGGCATGACCACTTCTTACAGAGGATTATGAGATGCAACGCGGTTCGGTATTGGTACTTGGGGATATCTAAGGATGTTTCACGTGGTAGAGTGCTAGGAAGAAATTCATGATGACCATACGAATAGAAGTAGTATAAATTAATGCTTTATATAATTTTTTGTTTACATTATTTTTGGGAGGAAATGGCAGTTAACCATCGAAGGTAGGTTGACATGTATCTTTAGCTTCCCTCCGGTTTTCTTATTCTAGTAGACTGAGAAGATATACACATGTAGCGGGTCCTTTCCTTCAGTTGTATTGACAGGCTCAGGCAAAAGTATGATTTGCTTTCACTGTGCATCTTTCGAAGTTATTCTACAGTTATGATTTTGAAAATTTGAAGTATTATTATTGAATAATATTCTTCTAGGTTATAGCATGGCGTCCCCAAGCCCTGGAGTCCTTTCCTTAGGCTTGTTTGGATAGTCCGTTTGAGTATCCAAAATCCATTCTTGTGCTTACCGAAACAAAACTCCTCTCACATATTTATCTCGAAATTTGTGTCCGCTTATTGTGTTGATTTTTTTCCAGTTACTTTGGTGCGATATGGTAAGACTGAATTCACCAGGCGTTGAAAACTTTTGAGCCTATCTAATAAAATCCATGACTCCGAACTGACATGCTCATCACCTGAAATCATCTTCTTCAGGTTTCTCTTCATTATGAATGTAAAAATAAAATAAAATTTTCAGTAAGTAATGTTGTTAGTCATAAATTCATATGCAATCCTTCGAAGTGTGATAAACAGATAGGCGTGTGGATCCTATATTTTTCATCAAACATTAAGTGGTAGAGTCAGATGCACTACGTTAGATATTTAAGGTCTGAACTGAGCAGAGGTAACGAAGACACGATCATTGGTTTCATGGATAGGAGCCTTCCAAGTATCAGAGCCCGACAAAGCTTTGGAAGCCATTAAATAAATTACAACATTTGATATTGTCAAAGAATAACAACCTGTTACTGGTATAAAAAAAAGATTAATAACCTGTTAAAAAATTTAATCATCAAATAATGTTAAATCATAATCATTTATTTTTTATAAAAAATTCAGAGATCCAGTTGCATCTTTTATTCACCATTTCTCTTGAATTAATTGGAGGGATGCATACTAGCAACCCCGCTAAAAGCAATGGAAGCAGGCTGTGGAAGTCGAATATAAAAAGTAAAAACCAAGGTGCAACGAATCTCTCAATTTTACCCCTTCCGAAGATCACGTACGAGGTTGCAGAATTTTGTTACTTTGAAGTTTACAGTTTTGCACCCTACTTTCTCGGTCTCTCCTTTTTGTTTTTTTTTATTATTTCTAAAATGCTCATCATCTTTAATGCTTGTTCGGAGTTCCTTCCAAGTATATCATGGTGCCTATTTCAATTCCCTCTGGCTTTTGTTTCCCCATAATTTGTTCTTCTTTCTCTCCCGGTTGTAGTTGGAATCTGGAGGGGAAATTATATGACGCTGATGGGTCTCGTGACGAATTCTAGAGGCTTGAGAACGGAGGCGACCCGTGAAGGCTTACCGGTTTCGACAACAGTGGCTACCAGGAGGAAATGGGGTAATTTTATGCCTCTTTTTGCAATTTTCGTGGTTATTGCGGAGATCGCCTTCTTGAGTAGGCTTGATATGGCCAAGAACGCTGCTATGGTCGATACCGTCGCTGACTTGTTCCATGGGTCTCGTGAAGAAGCCACCTTCGATGATTTCGCGTTTGATATATTGGGTGGCGATGGTAATACTGAGAGCTGCGAGGAATGGTTGGAGAGGGAGGATGCTGTGACATATTCAAGGAATTTTACGACAGAACCTATTTCTGTCGTTGGAGCCGTGCAGGTTTTGTTCATTCTCCCCCTCTCGCGTGATTCTTCAATCTTCGGAATATCTATTGATGTTTTCTCTCTTCCTTTTGTAAGAAGGGCTAGCTACTGACAAGTTAGGATAATTATTGTTGCCCAGACACAATTTTCATACGGATAATGCATTATAACCTGGCATTTCTGCTAATCTTACTTCATGCGAGCTTTTTTATGAATAGGCAAGCAACAAACAACGAGTTTGAGATGTACTTAGAGGTCATTAATCCTTATAAATTGGAAGGTATGGACTTTATAATAAAGTGGAGCAGAAAGTCATTTACAATCTTCGATGCAAAGCTGATCTTTAATTCTTAACTGGAATAGTGTTGCCAGGTAAAAAATTTATTAAAACAAAATATGTGAAACAAGAGGACCTGCCAAATAAATTTTAGAGAATTTTGGACTGGAGTGAGTTTGGGGACTTGAACTATGTGAACAGTTGGTCGCTCACTCGCTCTACTGATGATTACATCCATTTGACAAGAGCAACTTAGATCTTTATGACGGTGTGGGTAAATTTTTGCAGACACGGCATTGTTGTATGTTTAAGTCAGATGCTTCTATTCCACTTTGATTAATTGTTGATAAATGTGTTAAGGTATTGTGCCTACAATGTTTGTCTGGTGCTGACTGACGAATTGTCATGTGATCCTCTCTGCATTCATTTTCATTGTTATTTTTTCCCTGAAGTTTTTGTACCATCTAAATTCAGGACCAGATACCGTGTTCTTTGGGGTGCGTGTTTGGTTCAGATAAAGGCAGGACACCTGACGCTTCATTTGGTTCACCTAGAAAAGAGGGAATAGCTCATATTCTACGATCAATGGAATCAACTGTATATTTTCATGAGAATGATATTGCAGTGGCACGACGGTGGGTAAGCACTGTGAAAAAGAATGAATTCCTTAAACTGGACCAAGTGCCATATATTTTGCTTCATTTAATGATTTCATGTCAGTATGTGATCGTTCCTTGGAATAAGTGTGGTAACAGGAAAAAAATTTACCTTGTTTAATGCCCTAGATGATGAGGTTAATGCCGCAGAGGCTTTTAATCAATATAAACTAAATAAAATTTATAAAAAGTTCCATGTTCTGTAAGTGATAAACGATGCAACTTAACCTTAAATTTCATGCGAAGCACAGGGTCCACCTAATCTAGGTAGTGACCAATATTCATTTTAACTGAGGGAGTACTTCCGAGTTCCGAAAGAGTAAAATTTGTTCATGCCAAAACTAATATTGGTGTCCTTGTGTACTAGGAGGGGATATGACATTGTTATGACAACCAGTCTGTCATCTGATGTTCCAGTTGGGTATTTTTCCTGGGCTGAGTATGACATCATGGCACCTGTACTGCCAAAAAATGAAAGTGCTCTTGCAGCAGCATTCATTTCCAATTGTGGTGCTCCAAATTTTCGGTTGGAAGCTCTTGAGGCACTTGAAAACTTGAGCATCAAGATTGATTCTTATGGTGGTTGCCATAGGAACCGTGATGAAAATGGTATATTACTAAGAGTTCTGATTGATTAAAGCATAAATGCTTGTTAGTATCTTTTGGAACCTCTTGTGATAAATGATAAGAAATTCTACTTTGTTATTTGATAATCTTCTGGATAGGTTCTTTGAAGATCTGAGGCAGGCAAGTCATTTGATATTCAAGAAATTAAAAGATTATAGCCTAAGCCAAAATGTGCTTGAGAATGTACGCATACTTATTTGTACGCAGACTGAGAACATATTAACACCTACACTATGCTGATATTCTATCATATAAAGAGGTCTCTAACATTTGTTCTCTTGGTCTATCTGATACCATTATTTACTTTTCTCATGAAAATCATCTAAACTTGATGTTTAAGCAGTTAGACCAGCATCCAAGTCTGGGCTCTGAAACTTTTGTTGTAAGAATCAGTTAAATCCAGTAGCAATCTTCTGTCATTTAATTCGAACATTTTGCCCAAACTTACCATCCATGTGTGCGTGTACAGTTATTACTGTTTATGATTATTATTTTATTTTTTCACAGTGGACAAGGTGGAAGCTCTGAAGCGACACAAATTTAGCTTAGCATTTGAGAATTCCAATGTGGAGGATTATGTTACTGAAAAATTCTTTCAATCCCTGGTCGCTGGTATGAAAATTGATTATCTTCCCTTCTTTATATTACAATTTCTGGAGAAAACGGCTAAAACCTTGTGAATGTCAGAACTAATATGGCCGTTATATCCCATGTGTTTTTATCTTTCCGTTGTTCGGCCCAATTAGTTCCATCAACTGCCAGAATTATCTCTCTTATGACAGGATCTGTCCCTGTGGTTGTTGGTGCTCCAAACATTCAAGATTTTGCTCCTTCCCCTCGTTCTGTTTTACATATAAAACAGCTAACAGATGTTGAGTCAGTGGCCAAGACCATGAAGATGCTAGCAGAAAATCCTGAAGCATATAATCAGTATTTGAGGTAAATTATAATTTTATGCTGTGAAAATGAAGATATTTTTTGAGTCAACGCCCCCCCCCCCAAAAAAAGAACAAAGAAAGAAAAGAAAAGGCGGGTGCTAAAAACATCACCTCTCTTCCTCAATTTGTATCCTCTTGTGGCTGTGCATTTTAGAAAGTTAATTGGTGACTTAAATGATCTAATGGATTTAATGTCAAAATTGGACTGAATAAAGTCAGATCTAGTTTTGAAAGGTCACCTCATGCTGCAGTTTATTATATCTCTTATGGATAACCACCAATTTGGGTACACTTGAGATATATATATATATATATTAATTAGGTGGAAGTACGAGGGCCCATCTGATTCTTTCAAGGCCCTTTTGGATATGGCAGCAGTGCATTCATCTTGCCGCCTTTGCATTCACCTGGCTTCAAAGATTAGAGAAAAGGAAGAAAAGAGCCCTGGCTTTAAGAAACGCCCTTGCAGTTGCACCAGAGGCTCAGAAACTGTGTATCACATATATGTGAGAGAAAGAGGAAGATTTCAGATGGAATCTATTTACTTGAGGTATGCTACTTTTTACATTACTCGCTTTTTCTTTATGCAAATTTTCATCAGTTGTGCTACGCTTCAAACAGACTTGAAAGTATCTCCTGGTTGATAACGAACAATACTAGGCAGCTACTTACTTATGTCTTCTTACATATACTCAGATTTTAGTCTATTTGGGAAAGATAGATGGTTTAGGCCTCCTGCAATATCTCATTCTTGTATGTTTAGTTCTATACTTTTATCAATTAGAACATTATGAGATAACATGATGAGAACTTGTTACTGAAACCAACGGGCAGGTCTGGCTATTTGACTCTGGAGGCTTTAAAGTCGGCTGTTTTTTCAAAGTTCACATCCCTGAATCATGTACCCATTTGGAAGTCCGAGAGACCTGAAAGCATAAGAGGAAGCAATGAATTGAAGATTTACAGAATATACCCCCTTGGCATGACCCAGAGAGAAGCTCTTTATACCTTCAGCTTTAAAGGGGACGATGGTTTTAGGAATTACCTGAAAAGCAATCCTTGTGCCAGGTTTGAAGTCATATTTGTTTAGCCCATGTTTAAGTCTTATAGTTTTTTCCAGTTTATGTAAATATCAAACACAGCGACTTTACTGGAAATTTTCTGTAGGATAATGAAGATGATTCCTCTGTTAAGGTTCCATGACAATAAATTGGATCCCCTGTATTTTTCTGCTTATAACTGCAGACGTCAGGACATATTCAGATAATATTGAGATGATCCAAACTTTATTTTTTTAAAAAAGATATTTTTATGATTGTTTCATGGAGAATAAAAGTAATATCAATCTTATAACTATCAACTGGTAAAATAAGTATTTAAATAAAAAATCTAGATCATATCCAAGTTTTAATTGGATGGTTTGGATGAGCACCAAATTTGGACGCAGATTACCTAACTAGCTATAAATCCTAGAATAGAACAAAGGGTTACGTTATTGTCATTGTTTCTCTTTTATTGCTATTAGTTTTGGCAATTTCAGTAATCCATTAATTTTCTTGTGGTTTCTTCATGAATCAGGTTGCCAAGTGGTTTTTTCCTTTGTCGAGTTTGACCCTAAATCGCTTGTGATGATATATATTATTGTATGTGTGAACCATCAATGAAATACGCTCCGAGCATGTGCTTATGGACACGTACGAACTTGCTCACGAGCAAATTAAGGGCAAGTTTACAGTGCTTAGGCAAAGTTGGTTTTTGTGCTCGTGGAACATTGAGCAATGTCTCTGGTCAGAACTTGAAAAGAAGAAACCTTTTTTAATGTTGAAAATGGGTTGTTGATTTTTTTATTAGTAACCCAAAAATATTGTGACAATTAAATGAAAGTTTAGGGTATCAATGATTCCTTCCAAAAAAAAATTAGGGTAAAATTTTCCTCAACCCGGGTCAAAATTGTTCAATTATGGTTAAAAAGTTACCATATTACACCATTCAAGAGGAATATTGGATCTGTTTGGAAATGCGGTTGAGAAGTACTTTTACACAAGTTGAAGTAAATATGTGTATGAGATTATCTCGTTTTATGGAAAAATAATGTAGAATGTGCATCTGACTTTTGAAAAGGTTATTTCAAGCAAATTGATTAAATCAATCCAAAACTAATATATTATTTTTTTAACAGGCCTTCGTACCTGAAAAAGGGAGAAGTTACGTATTGGTTCTGAACAAGCCAAAACACATCACATTACCCTTATGGGCTTGAAAAGGCAAATTCCTTAAATTAAAAAAAGAAAGGAAAAGGACAAAATAAGTGGTCCCCAATTTCTTCCTCCAGATTGGACCATTTGCTTCTTCTTCCAGAATGTCTCCTTATTTTTCTTGTTTTCACTTATTGGAAGTAGGAAATTAGGAAAAGGTGAAAAATCAAAACACATTTCTGTAAATAAAGCCAAGAGGTCTAATTTCGAATTAGTGTGTGGAATTGCCAATTACCGGTTTAAAAAAATAGTGGAGAAGTAATTTCACATAAATTAAAATAAATATGTAAAGAAGATTACTTCAATTTATAAAAAACACCGTAAAAACCCTTACCCAAACTCCGCATCTAACCGTTACTTACAAAGCGGGTACGCATCCCATGAAGTAAAGGTCATCTTTATCAGCCATGAGCTACCTATCACCATCTGGCCAACTCATATTGAACTAATGGTGTCCACACAACCCACTCCCACTTGTTTTGTGTGCGGCTCTTCTAGATGTTTGCCAGGAATCAAAAAGTACAGATACAGAAAAAATGTTTTATATAAATAATAGGGAGAATGATAGGGGGGAAAAAACTTAAAACGTAGAAAGGATACATCAGAGTGTCCAATTTACTTGATTATATATAGATCAAATTAAATGGATCAAATAAGGATATTAAAATTTAATGAAAATATAATAATACCCCTAAAAAATTCCTTCAAAATGTAGAAAGGGCAAATTCCATTAACTTGATTTGTTATTATCTAAATTAGAGTTGTAATTTGCTTTGCAATCCATATTTTCTAAAGCAAGTCCCCGTTTTAAGGGCATTATTGTATTTTCATCCAATTTCAATATCCATATTTGATTCATTGGTTTTGATCTAGGATTAAACAAATTGGGCACCCAATATTGTTTACAATTCCCATATGGTATCACTTCTTTTTTTTATTAGGCACATATTTTTTTCTATATGAAGTAATCTTATCCGAAATATCATCAAGTATGAAATGTGAGTATATTTTCTTAACGAAAAATTAAACTCTGATTCATTACGTTATGAGAGAGCCCAACTAAAATTTGGATTGTCTCAACTTCCCCTTCCATTAAGTTCTCATCTCAACCTTTGAATATAAATTTAAATGGTTGTGTTTCCTATTTTATAAAATTATTAATAGAATGATAAATTATAAAAAAATTAAATAAATAAATTCAGATGGCTGAATTTTTACCATAGCTATTTAAAATATGATAAAGGAATGTTTTATAGAACATTAAAGCTAAACTGCTCATATTTCAACATAAGGATTGAAACGATTGAGATGAGAAGTGGAGGGAGGAAAGAATATCCAAATCCGTATAACTGCATATTATCTACGATAGTATTATATATTTTGTTAGCTTTAAATTTTAGTTTAGTTCTTACAAAGCCTGCTTTCAATTGTATGATCAATTTTGTTAATATGGTATATGGAGATAAAGCCACGACACAAACAAACCTAGAAATGTTAATATAATATAGAAGAGATTAAAGTGAGGCGTAGGGTTGGAGTTCGGTTTACTTGGATTCAACACATGCGTAAGTGGTGGAAACTCCGTGGGAGAAATGAGTTACTGCTTCCGATGTGATTTTATGGATTTCGAAATGGTTTTACAAATTTCAAAATGGTTTTTATGGATTTTAATTTTTACAGATTCCGAGATGATTTTATCTTAATTTATGTGCACCGTTGAAGAAAATGAGTTTGCTGTATAACACATCGTCACATGCATTGCCATGTTGTTATAATTGCATTCAATAGACTCATACCTATCCCTTAGGAATGCATGCATGCTAAGTCAAGCTTTAGAGCAGAATTTGCGCCTTCATTCACGTCCACTGCTTACATGCATACACGTAAGTTAGCATATATCACTATATTTAATTTTTTTCAGCCTATCACTTTTATAAGATCCCTTTTATATAAAATTAGTTATCTAATGTTTTAGTAATTGCTTTTTCTAATTAATGCCTTTCTGGCTTAATTTTTCCTAATGCAAAACAACAATTTAACTAACATAAGCTAGTCCTTGAAAGAACCATACCTCAAAAGTTAACTGTTGGAGTTTAGGAGAATTAAGACCTTATAAAATCCTTTTTTTTTTTGCCAAATTTAATTAAGACCCATCTTTCTAGAAAACCTTTCCAATATGGGATTTATTACACACCCTCTTTGTGTGCTATGTTGGTGAAGAATTTTAAATGCGGATTGGTGTATATTTGAATAACTTATTTTAAATAATTTCATTGTGTTTGAAGTAAGTGATACTATAGGTTGACTTAATCTGTTGGATGTGTGTCTAGCTTCTGTGTGTTTGCTAATGTCCTTTGTGCTGTTATCATGTTTTCTAAAATATTTGTATAGCGATGGAAAAAATTCCTCATCCACATACTTAATAAAATGGACCCTCATTTAATATACTCCATTCAATATATAGAGCACTCGTAATTCTGGTGGGTGGGGAATTCAAAAATAATTCAAGCTCGATGGCAACAGAACTTCGACCATTTATGATAGCAGAAAAGTACGTTTACATGAATTAATGTAAAAAAAAATATGTATTTATTTAGTAAACTGTAAATCAAAATCATTTCTATATTAATTCCTTATAATCAAACCTTTCTTCGTTGCTCATCATTAATTTCCGACCATTCAATTCTTGTGAAGCAGCACGCACACAAGTCAACATATCATTAAATATGTCATGATCACAACATATATTTAGTACTCCAAGAAACACGTCCTTGATTTTTTTTATAAAAAAATTACTAGAAGGTCTCACAGAATGAATCCATTAATTTATTATTTTAAAAAATAAAAACATTTTTTCCTGTATTTCTCTGCTTCGCTTTTCTCACTCTTTCCCGTTTCCCTCCTCCCTTGATCAACCAGCGACCGACAGCCAAGAACAGCGATGGTTGGAGAGCTGCAGTACTTTCTAAATCAAATAAAACTAACCGAAGCGCCAACAAAATGAAACCCTGAATAATAAAAGCCAGACTTGTCGGTTTGGTTTTCAAATAAAAGGCATATCCTCATCAATTTGGGTTCGAATCAGTCGTCATTTGCGTCTATATCCACGTTTTTGGAAATACCGTTTTTTAAACGATACACTTAAGTCAAGACAAAAATATCTTAAAATCTGTAAAAAAAATTATTTTAAAATCTATAAAAATCATATCGAAATCTGTAAAACCATCTTAAAATCTGTAAAATACATCAGAATCTGTAAACTCCTTTCTCCCAATGGAATTTCCAAGTCCCACGTATAGTTGTTTTCTGTCAAAATAACCTACCTCGTATTTGTCGGTCTATCCTCAAAATCATTGAGCCCTTGCTCATCCTCCACAGATTCGGCACTGCTACTTCCTTAAAACTCATGATCGGATACGAGGAGGCATATCTTCTGTAGTGTCCCAAGTAAATGGCTTGTCCCGAGAGATGAACGAAACATTATGATCAGCTAAAGTCCAGACACAGAAGGGGAACGATGTGCCATGCATAAACATTACTTAGCAAGGAGCCACAGGATTGAGGCACCCACGTTCTTTAAATCTCAACTCACCCAAAACGAATCCCTTCGTGAAACCTCATGGTTGCTTTGTTACATGAATTTTATACACGCTCCTATCCTCTCCTTTCTTATGTAAAGTTCGAGCATCACAATTCACTTTTTAACTCGAGATTCATCTCTGCTAGTTTAGGAGTCTTAAGGTTAAATCCACCCATGTTAAGTTTAGACTCATTTTGAAGCCTATTAAACGTGTTAGTCAGGCTCGCTTGAGTCCGTTATAGATTCATAATGTATTATGCGTAATTATGACATTTTTTTGACATGTTTAAAGGCAACCTATTTTCAGCGGAGTCTTGAATTTGGCCTATTCGTTTCTTGGAAGATTTTAAAAAGTGCAGATTTTTGAGAAGCTTATGCCAAAAAAGGTTACGATAGGCCATAGGTTCAAGCCAATTTGTTCCAAAACAAGTGTGGATTGTTTTCATCCCTTATCTTTGCAAAATGAAACCGTTTACTGGTTCAATCAAGAGCTTCTTGATAAATTATATACTCTCTCATTTTAAATATACAGTACTTCCAATTATATTATCAATTTTAGGAAAAAATTGATTTGGAATTTTGATATTTCCAAAATATTTCTAGGGAGTTTTCCCTGAATTTATATTATAGAATAAGACAATATTCAAATAAATATATTTTTTGCCACCCTTCTAAGTATTTTTGTAAGTTAGACATGATATTATTTATTTTCAAAACCAAACACAAGTTTTGTAAAGCTAAAAATCAAAAGTACACACGTGAACTGAAACACACACACATTTATTTGTTTATTTTATTAAATAGGACTTTTTTTTTTTAAAATCTAAAACTAGCTTTCAACGGTAGTTGTTGATGCTGATAAAAAGAGTCCAATGTAACTAAGAAGTTGTGTTCATGATGACCGAAGGTTTCAACTTTTCGCCCTACTTGAAAGGGTTATGTCTACTCATTTCTAGAAGCCCACTTTTTTCTGGATTTAAGAATACACACAGACAGAGGAATGCTACGGCTCATCAAACAGACGAATAGTGAAGCCCTGTACACATCACATATGTATCATCGGCCCTGTCTCTCTGCACCTCACAATCATCTTGAGTTTTCATCTTCAAAATCTCAACTTTTCTTCCTTCAAAAATATGGGTTCTGAGAATCGTCCTCTTCACATATTCCTCTTCCCCTTCCTTGCCCATGGCCACATCATTCCCACCACTGACATGGCCAAATTATTTGCAGCCAGAGGAGTTCAGGCCACCATCATCTCCACTCCTCTCAACGTTCCTGTTATTTCCAAATCACTTCAATCCTTCAAAACTCTCATTAATATCCAAACCATCGATTTCCCTTGTGCGCAGGTTGGTTTCCCACAAGGCTTCGAGAATATGAACTCAATCCCATCCCCAGATTTGATGCTCAAATTCTTCGAAGCCACTACTCTGCTTCAAGAGCCATTAGAGCAACTGTTGAGGAAGTCCCTTCCTGATTGTCTCGTCGCCGATATGTTCTTCCCATGGGCCACTGATTCTGCAGCCAAGTTTGGGATTCCCGGGATCGTGTTTCATGGCACTGGTTTCTTCTCCTTGTGTGCTTCCGAATGTCTCAGACTCTACAGGACTCACGATCATGTTTCTTCAGATTCAGAGCCGTTTGTTATTCCTAATCTTCCCGGTGAAATCACTATGACGAGGTCGCAGTTGCCAGATTTTCTCAAATATAATGAAGATACTATAGTTAGCAGACTGTTGAGTGCTTCTAAGGAAGCAGAGCTTACGAGCTATGGAGTTGTTGTGAACAGCTTCTACGACCTGGAGAAGGACTATGCTGATCATTACAGGAATTTCCTGGGAAGAAAATCTTGGCATATCGGCCCACTTTCTCTGTACAATACGAAAACAGAAGAGGAACACGAGTGCCTCAAGTGGCTTGACAGGAGGAAACCTAACTCTGTTGTTTACATCTGCTTTGGAAGTGTAACAAACTTCCCTGAATCCCAGCTGAGAGAAATCGCATTTGGTCTGGAAGCTTCAGGCCAACAATTCATCTGGGTCGTGAGAAAATCCAAGAAAGACGAACAACATCAAAAAGGAGAATGGCTCCCTGAAGGATATGAGAAAAGAATGGAAGGTAAGGGGTTGCTCATACGAGGATGGGCACCACAAGTAAAGATTCTTGAGCACAGAGCAATCGGAGCGTTTGTAACACACTGTGGTTGGAACTCAACGTTGGAATCAGTGTGTGCGGGAGTTCCAATGGTGACATGGCCTGTGTTTGCAGAGCAATTTTACAATGAGAAATTAGTGACTGAGATACTTAGAATTGGCGTTCCCGTAGGAGTCACGAAATGGAAGAGAGTGGTGGGAGATAGTATCAAATGGGATGCTATAGAGAAGGCTGTGAAGAGAGCCATGGAAGGGGAAGAAGCAGAGGGAATGAGGAATAGAGCAAAGGAGCTGGCTCTGAAAGCAAGAAAGGCAGTGGAATACGGAGGTTCATCTTACTCTGATTTGAACTCTCTAATTCAGGACTTGAGTAGACGTCGTCACCGTCCACCTGAAGAAATCGAATATTAGAATTTGGCATTGCTTTTTGTCTGCTCTCAGCTAATAGATTGCTGTATTTTCTGCTCTTCTTTGTGTTCATTGCGAACCAAGTTAAGGCTTCGGTTCACAAATAAGCAGCAGCACTGAATCTTTCTCCAATCTTCGTGGGCCTGTTTACCCAGTATTACAAAACCTCGTTCACATGAAACTAACATAAAACTTCTCTCAGCAATGGATGCTTGGTAAAGTTGGTAAGGGCTATTATCTGTATTTCTCATGATGAGAGTTCGAACCCTGAGGAGTGACAGCCACGATAATTAAGGCAACCTCAAAGAGGTTGTCCCATCGGTACATCGTTATCACCGTAAGGTCTCCTCGCAGGGTCCGGATTAGTCTGGGACGGGTAATGAACCCAAGATACCCCAGGATACCGGATGGTTTATTCCAAAAAAAATATAAAACTTCTCTCACCAATGGTTAGTTTTTTTTTGTATAAACCATTTGGTATCCTAGGGGTATCCTGAGTTCATTGCCCGCCCCAAACTAATCAGAACCCCCACGAGGAGACTTTACGGTGGTAGCGAAGTACTGATGGGACAACCTCTTTGAGGTTGCGCTAATTATCGCGAACTTCTCTCACCAATAGTTAGTTGGATTAAGTGGTAAACAGCTTATTCCAGCTTAAACAAGGTGTCGAGTTCGAGTTCTTGTGTATGCAGTAGCCACCGTTAGGAGACTCACCCACCATTTTCCGGTGCATGACGCAGGTCTAGTACGGATTAGTCAAGGCGAAGCTCTAGAAACTGGATGAGAAACCAAAAAATATATAAAACTTCTGTCATATATATATATATTTGCATGTATATAAGTCACATTCAAAGCTGTGATCAATCATGTAAGTGAAAAATCTTAGTCCCTTTCGATTGAATAATACTCCTCATTTAATATAATAAAAGATTTAGATAACTAACTTATTAATATTAAAAAAATAATCATATTAATTATTTGTAATAAATATATATTAATTTTTTATTATAATCTCTTTAGTATATATGATGGATGTATAATCTCCAACCTTATCCCATCTTAAATGGAATTATCCCATAATGCCACCACCACCCCTGGTACTGTTATCTGCATTCTAGCATTAAAAATTCTAACCAAGATGTGCTCGTTTGGAAACTCATTTTTTTTAACGGTATACGTAGGTTAAGATAAAATTATCTCGAAATCTGTAAAACCGTTTCAAAAATCATAAAATCATTTCGAAGACTGTAACTCCTTTCTCTCAGCGAAATTTCCAAAAACACATTTTCTACTCCTTAACAACTTAAATGTTTTATCAATGTCAACTTTATTACAGACATTTTTTTATCATTCTCTCGGACTTAAATTTGAGAGCTTACATTGTTAAAATCCCTTTCATTAGAACAAAATATATGCTGTCTTTTTAGTTATCAGATATCAATTTCAAGCACTATTCCTAACCTCATATCTATCCCCCCAGTTCATCAAAATTTAATATTCATACCACATAGGCAAGTAGGGCCTTATACTTTTTCTATTAAATAATTGATTCAGGAGTCATGATTAATTTTAGTCAAAATCATTATTTTTTATTTCTACTAAATATAACCACCATATCAAAATCATTAGTTTTTTGTATGATTATGTGACTAAAGTTTGATAAGAGCTACAGGAATATTAACTCAAATGACCATAACTTCAAGGACAAGAAATATATTTTTCCTAATTTAAATAAAGGTAATTCTCTTATTATTCTTCTATCAATAGAATTTAAATCAATATTTTCTATTAAAATAGATTATAGTATTATAATATCGGGATAATTCTCCTAATATAATTTTTTATTCATAAGATTACAGATCCACTTGGGAAAAAATCAAGGTTATTAAAACCGGACCGGTGACTGAACCGGACAAGGTAGTGAGTTAAGGGTCAGTGGGTCAGACCGGAGTCAAACCGGGGGTCAGACCGGTGAGGAATAAAAAATTAAAAAAATAAATATTATCACACATTAACATAAGTAAACTATCTAGAATTGAAAATTTGAAAAAGTAAGTGGTAAATTCCATCGTTAACAAAATAACAATTACCAAATTAATAATATACTTATAGATTATCTATTATCCAACATTATTTACTGTTTCAAAATATTCATTCAAACAAAATATC
>JANTPZ010083424.1:0-13982 GCA_025593235.1 Vachellia pachyceras | reverse complement strand
GAGAGAGTACCTGGAGACAAGAGAATCAACAAAGGAATCAGGTTTGGGGGATTTGAAAGCAGAGAGGAAGGACAACATGTTACCAATGAAGGGCCAACCAAGATCTCCAGCAGGCAAGCGACAATGCTTCGGCTCGTACAGCCACCGATTCACATTTCTCAGAATCCACATTAACACTAATACTCCAACACATAAAGTTCCAACTATCACCCTAATCTCCATAGCTTCCTTTTCTTTCTTTTACGCTCTTATCTTCTATATATATATATATATATATATATATAGCTCAACGTACACGTCTCTATTTATATATAAGAGATAGCTTAATTTAATCACTTGTTTATAGTTCCAAAAAATGCCTGACAAAGCTATTCTGAATCATGTTCTTCCCACTTTCAATCGGAACAGAAAAGGGTAGCGCAGAGAGAGAGAGAGAGAGAGACGTTTCGGGAAAAAAAAATCTTTATAATGGAAGTGGGTTTATAAACTCAAATGGTTTTCCCTTCAAACATGCCACTTTTTTAAGCATGGACTTTTCATTTGATGTTGATATTTATGTTGAGAGGTCTGATTTTTGTTAAATTCGGGCAAGTAATACTTGTTTAAACTCAAGTAATATCATGCAAATTGCATGTGAAGGTTGATGATGATAATTATTACCTCCGGTTCTAAACATAAAAACTAGCTAGATGAAGGTTCATTTTAATTATAAATATAAGATATTAATCCACTTTATTTTTTAAATTCATTTTTCCTTCTAAATGACCATATTGATTGTATACAACAAGAGATTTTTTATTAATGTGTAGGTACAATGTACATAATTAGAAAAAAAGTGTTATAGGGGGATTAACACGTATTTATTTCAAATAACTAACTTATCTAATTTTCTTAATATTAGTAAATTAATTATTTAATTGTTATAGTAAGGATTGGGATAGTATAAATTTTTTACCTGTAGCTGTAAAAATGTGCGATAGATGCAGCAGAATACATGCATTATTTAAAAGTGGACGCAACGTATATATAGTTTTTGCGTACATATATGATGCTTTTGTAGTGTGAGTGCTGTAATTTGTGCAGAGACATGAATGAAAGCGAACAAAAATGCATGCAAACATCCCAAGAATCTGTTTCATGGTTCCAAGGCAAAATCTGCGGGTGATAAAACAGTGAATGTAACTGCTTAATTCAAAATCCTAGAAGAAAGAAAATGACGTCTTCTTAAAAAGTAAAATGGGTTCGGTTCATGCATGATAGAGACTTTATTTAGGATAAAATAATACTCTCATTGGAGTGTACATTGCACAACAAATAAAATCTTTTATTTGGGATACGAGGGAGTATTATGTAAAAATTTGAGCATGCTACAAGAGGCAAAGGGCTGTGTTATGCTTGTAATAGAGAAACCTTGCTGCTCTGTGCTATATCTTTAATCAAGCTTGGGAATCAATTCATAATCCATCTGCTATGTGGGCTGTCATTTACAAATTGGAGAGTTTGAAAGAAAATCTCAAGTATTGGAATAAAGGGGTTGTAGGCAAAATTGGCTGGAGAATTCGATTTTATGATAGCTTACTTGATAACCTCCAATAATATCTTGCATTACCAGGAGTGGATAGATGGATTTGTCATATTCGTTCACAAGCAGAATTTTGGTTCGAATGTGAGGAATCATTGTGGTGTCAAAAGGCCAGAATTAATAAAATCCTTTATGGGGATAGAAATACTTCATATTATCATAATCTGGTTAAGAAGGGTCGTTTGTGCTCCAACATCTCCAAACTAAAGGATCATGATCATAAGTGGTTTAGTGGACATCCCCAGTTGTTACAATTGGCAGTAGATCAGTTCAAAGCTCGATATTCAAATGATGAAATTCTTCAGTTGGATGACATCATGACCCAATTGAATGATTTAAGTCTCCCAATTTTATATTTGGATAATGCTTCAGATTTGATGAGACCATTATCTATTGAAGAAGTTGATCTGGCTATTAAACTCATGAAATCTGATGGGACTCCTGGGCCAGATGGTTTTAATCCAAGATTCTATCAATTTTATTGGTCTCAGATCAGAGAGGAGATATTTCAAGTGGTGCAACAATTTTTCCATTCTGCTTCTCGTTGAATGCTGCATATATTACGTTGATTCCTAAAGGGAAAGTCACGCAGACATTTAATGACTTTAGGCCTATTAGTTTATGTAATGTATTATATAAGATTATCACCAAAGTTATGTGCTTGAGATTACAACCTGTTTTGAATCCAATCATGTCTCCTTTTCAGAATGCTTTTGTCAAGCGTAGGCTTATATTGGATAATGTTTTAATTCTGGCTCAAGTGATGGACACAGAAACAGGGGTGGTGTGTTGTTAAGTTAGATGTTGAGAAGGCATATGACAGATCATCTCGGTCTTTTTTAAAGGCTATATTGTTAAAGATGCAATTTCCTAACCAATGGATTAACATGATTCTGGAATGTGTGTCGACAGCTTCTTTTCAAGTTTTAGTGAATGGAGTTCTTTCAGCATCTTTTCTACCTAATTGTGGGATTTGTTAGGCCTAATCAACTTATATATATTCTCTGTGCTAATGTCTTATCAGCCTGGATCTTACAGGCTTTGGAAAGGAAAAAGTGGAAATGTTTTTTCAATAAGTAGAAACTCTTTACCTTTATCTCATCTTTTGTTTGCAAATGATACTCTTTTAATGGTAAAGGCTGAGGAGTGTTATTTGGAGGTGATGAATCAAATTTTGGACAAGTACAGAATCATGTCTGGTCAGAGGGTGAATAAGTCTAAGTCTTTGATGGTATTTAGTCCCAATGTGAATCATGTTAGAAAGATGCAGCTTTCTAATTATTTGGGGATTCCTTTTGCATCTAAATTGGGTAAATATTTGGGCACATGTACAACTTGGAAAAAATAGATCACTTCTATATAATGAGATTTTGGAAGGCATCCACCTTATCTCAGGCTTGTCGTCTTACATTGATAAAATCTGTCATTTTTTTATTCTGGTATACCCCTTATCTTTTCACAAGTTACCCCTTGTGCATAATGTGTCCGTTCAGAAACACGGTGGAGAAATAATTTTACGCAAACCTAGGTAAATATGTGGAGGAGATTATCTTGTTTTGTGAAAAACACTGTTGAACGTGCTTTTAGGGAGTAAATAAGCTTTTCCAAATAAGCACAATATAGATAGGAGAATGCACATGTTGAGTTGGGATGAGATTTGTTTGCCTAAAGAGTGGGCTTGGGAATTAGGAAAATGGATGATTTTAACGTGGCATTACTTGCAAAGAATGTTTGACATATGTTGTCTTCTCCGCAAGATTCTTTACTGGGATTGGTTCTGAAACCAAAAGATATCGATCTTAGGGATGATGGAATTATTTTATCAAGGTCCCTTAAGTTTAAAATGCGGAAAGATAGTCTTGGAGTGAAAAATTTGGTTTTAGATCATCTCTCATGGTTTGTTGGTGATTGTTCTTCTATTAACCTCTTTAGCCATTTATGGTGGCCAATACAGTGTCCTAGACCGCTGACTCTATCCTTGGCAGGGGACTTGTTACTAAATAATAGAGGATGTTGGAATCGAACTTTAGTTTGTTCCATATATGATAGGAAGGAGGCTAAAACAATCCTTAATATTCATTTCTCTCTTTTCAATGGTGGTGATAAAATTATTTGGAAGGATAATGTGGTTGGAAAGTATATTGTTGATGATGGTTATCCATCTTTAATCAAAGTATCAAGACTGATTCCGTTTGATTATAAATCATCTTGGAAGCAGGTGGCAAGGTTAAAACTTATTCCCAGAGTAGCTTTTTCCTTGTGGAGATTGATATTGAATGCATTGCCTACTTGTGAAGTTTTAAAAAAGAACCATCATCTTATGGTAGAGTTGGATTAATGCTTCTTTTGCAAAAGTGCACCCTGAATCATGTGAGCATTTGTTCTTTCGTTGTTCGTGGTTCAAAGCAATCTGGTTTGGTTCAAATTTGGGGATGCTATTCCAAATGGTGGTCTCATATTATGGTTATTAAAGTTATTGAAGCATAATGAAGAACATGTTGCTCAGCAAATTTGTTGGACCCTTTATTTTATCTGGTTTTTTTTTTTTCATAATCAGAAAACGGTGTCAAATGAAGATGCTTCTCCTCTTACCATGATCAGAAGGATTTCCTTTGCTATTTCATATTTTCATAATCTGCTTTCTTTATATCAACAAGAAACATCTACAGGTATGAGAAATTCAGATATATTGTTGCTTAATTGTTCATGGCAACAGGTTGATTGGTGGATCAGAGTCAACAAAAAGCAAAGGATCAGATTTACCTTGGACATTTTCTTTAGAGGGGAATGGCTTCACTCTTTGACATCTGATCTTATCAGTGGAAATAATAAGTTGTTTATATTATTCTCACTTCTGAGATATGCGCTTTTGTTTATTAAATATCATGATTTTATTACTAATCCATGTTTTTACTCGTTAGGCATTTATGCATAGGAATCGAAATTGCTTTGGTTATTATGTAATGATAAATGTTGTAAGTTAGGTCTTAGGGAGTTGGTATTAAATTGTAACACACTCGTTAATATGTTTGCTCATAGAATGTAATATATTATCTTGGATATATCAACAAAAAATAAAATAGCACTCCCTTACTTGGATGGAGAGAAAATGATGGAGGAAAGAAAACTTGAAGAGAAAATGTAAGAAGAAATAATTTTGGGAGATTTACTGTGTGGTCCCAAGTAAGCTGAATATTTATGGAATGGTCCCAAAGTTCAAAATATTTAATTATAGGTCCCAAGGTACCATTTGGGAATTAATTTTTGAATGGAAAAGACCATTATGTCCACCAACACTTTTCTTCATCTTTCTCTTCACAACGTGCAAGCTTTCTCTCTCTTCTCCTACCAGCTCTCTCTCTCTCTCACGGGAATAGTATACCCAACGCACAAAGAAAGATTGTGTGACTGTGAATTCATGGATTCGCTTCTTGCGGTAGAATCTCATCTGTCCTTTCTTGCTCTTTGTTATTCCGCATTTTCACTCCCTTTCTATCTCCTTCACCCCTTTTCTTCTATTTCTGTTTTGGGTCATTTTCTTTGTTTCATAAATATAACCCCTTTCATTGCTTCTATTTTTGTTTGACATCTATAGCATCCTTTGACGCAGATATCATTTTGTGCAGATTTGTAGAAGTCCCTGGATTTAGGTTCTGATATGCTGGGGTGGATGGTTTCATATTGCTGAGCAGCTATGGCAGCCAATTCGTCTCTTGAGGGTGACGCTTGAGTTATTTGTGCCTGATTTCATTTGAATCTTCTCCAATTCGTCTCTCAAGGGTAACGCTTGACTTATTAGGTTTTAAATGGTGTGGTATGAAGTATGATGTTGTGTGCTTTGTTTTTGTGTTATGTGTGGTGTGTGTCTGGAAAAAATGGTGATGTAACGAAGATGGAGGTGAAAATGGAGGTGTGTGAAGAGTTGGGGCGGAATGGTAAAATGTAGTAGATGATGTTGTCAATAGAGGCTGCGATAGTTGTCAATATGGCTGCCTAGGTTGTCAATGACAACTATATGACTGCTGGGTTGGTTGTATTGTAAATTGATAGTTGATCAGTTTTAATAGAGGTTGGGGCTGAGTGTGTGGGTATTAATATGATTATCTCTTGTATTTCTTTATAGTTATGGTGCTTGAAGGATGACCTAGTGAAATGCAAAGTATAAAGTGTAGATATTGTTGAGAAGTGTTTGAGAATGGTAGTATGTGTGTTCTGTTTTTGTGTTGTTCATGCTCTATTTCTGATTAAGAATGATGATGTAATACAGACAAAGATAAAGATGCAGTGGTGAAAAGGGTTGGTAGCCAGAGGTGAGAAGGAGTTGTGAATGCAGGCAGTGACAGTTGTTAATATAGCTGGTACGATTGTCAATAACAATTGAATGTCGTAAAGAAATATAGCTGCTAAAGTTGTTTATGCATGGGGTAAAGTTGTTAATGACAAGTGTATTGTGCAGGCGGTAAGTCGTAATGGCAAGCTCGTCTACAAAAAATCTAGTATGTTTTGTTCATACCGGAGGAAAATTTGTGAGAAATGAAGCAGTTGGTTTCACGTATGTTGGGGGAATTGTTAGATCATGAATTATCAAGGAAGATTTAAGTTATGAAGAGTTGAAAACAATGGTAGCATCAATTGTGGGAAAAGACAGCAATAATGTTGTGATGAAGTTCACTTTGACATTTGATACAAGCACATTCGTGGACCTTATAGATGATGAATGAGTTGAACATTTAATTAAATTTAATGGAGAAAGTGGGCATGTATATGTAAATGAAGGTTGGATACGTTAATACTCATATGGTCTCATATCCAACCATCATTTATCCAAGTTACAATGTCCATGTAAATTATGTTTTCACTTGTATACAACAACTTATACAAAAATTGTATATGAAGTTATCATATTATGCTTGGGTCATTACCATTATTTTCACTTGTATGCACAAGGTGTTGTCATTAGCAGCACATGGTGTTGTCAACCCTAGCGCATGGTGTTGTCAATAACAGGACCTCATGTTGTCAACACCAGCACATGGTATTGTCATTAGTAGCTCATGGTGTTGTCATGACCAGTGCATGCTGTTGTCAATATAAGGACCTCTTGTTATCAACACCAGCACATGGTGTTGTCAATAACAACATCAATGCAAAGGGTTGTCATTAGCAGCACATGGTGTTGTCATTATCAGTGTATGGTGTTGTCGATATAAGGACCACATGTTGTCAACACCAAACTGTTGTCATTATCAAAAACTATTCATAACCTAGACATTATACACTTATAAATTACAACTCAATGTACACAGCAGAATTGCACGTAATAACGATTGATTAAATATGGAATTACATAATTTTTTGTACAAATAATTGTCAATGAAGATCATAAACAAGGAATCAACAATGAAGTTCCTCATCTAATACAATAAACCTAAGATATACAAATAATTCTATTGCATTCTCTCCTTATCAGTCAACATATTCCATGCCGCCCTCACCTCTAAATTCACCTCCTTAAATGACTTCACACCCACATCTTCATTCCGTTTCATCTTACCTTTCCTATTATGCTTGTCTTCCTTCTTTTTGGTGAAATATTCCTCAGTGAACATTCACTCAAGAATCATGTGACGACTGCTATTTCGGTGATGCAAGATGAAGCATGCCTCTTCTTTCCGTGATGTAGGAGGAAAATTGCTGCAATAGTAGCCTTTTATTCTTACTTCAATTGAGGCACCAGAGGAATTCCTCACATTCTCAATGTTTTGACCTAACACCCCAATCAAACCACTTGCCTGGGATCCAACAATCAAAAGCCTTATTGTATTGGCAGCCACATTTCCTGCAATGAGTTTTGATGCATCGAGATTGATTTCATCTTCCTGTTATAAGATGCATATGTTTTATACAAATTAAAAACAGTTAAAAAAAATCAACAAGGATTTGAAATTCAGAGATATAAAGTTTAAAAAAGGTTGGCTCTAACAAACTATAAGGTGGCCTTGCAAAACAGTATTACAGAATTATGGGATGCATCCCAAAAAATAATAGATTAAGATGAATATGATTACAAATGAATACAATATTGCAGATTGTTATGTTCAAACTTTACCATATGAGATTTTATATCAGTTGGCTCCTCCTCATTACCACAAAAGAGAGATACCCACTTGATTGAATTCAAGCACATCAGATTTGAAGCGGATTCGATCCCCTTTATCATATCAGATATACTCTGAAACTACTTTGCATTTCATCAGGTCACCCTTCAAGCACCATTACTATAAAGAAATACAAGAAATAATCACATTAATACACACACACACTCAACCCCAACCTCTACTAAAACTGACCAACTATCAATCTACAATAAAACCAGCTCAACAGTCATATAGTTGTCATTGACAACCTCGACAGCCATATTGACAATTGTCGCGGCCTCTATTGACAACCTCATCTGCTATATTTCACCATTCCATCCCAACTCTTCACACACCTCCATTTTCACCTCCATCTTCATTACATCACCATTTTTTCCAGACACACACCATACATAACACCAAAACAGAGCACATAATATCATATTTCATACCACACCATTTAAAACCTATTCAGATACCTATTTTGCATAATCACATTACAAACTAGCAATAGAAGTATTCCAATCAGTTTTTCCTTTCCATCATACTTCTCATGAATCTTTCTAGAAGTCTTTTGGACATAGCAAATTTAGATTCAAATTCAACAAGAAAAAGTTAACGCTTTATATTGAAATGCATCTAGCAACTAGTATTCACTCTTTCGTTTGATGTCACTCTCTCATACTAATTGGCCAGAATTCCTTCGACTTCATAAAATCTTGTCATAAGATAGAAAGACAGAAATCAACCTGCACAGAGTGCTCAATTTCTTTTTTGGAAAAGCAATTATAAATTCCTTATGACTGCCCAACAAAATTCAGTCCTTTTAACCACTTAAAAAATCACAAGACAACCATAAAATACCTGATAGCAAATCACTTCCAACATCAAGCAAAGCCCCCACCCCATCCCGCCAAAGCTAACAACTAGCATGCACCAAAACCCCAAACAAAACCCAGAGATCAGTGTGATTGTGAGTTACAGAGGTGAAATGACACACACCGTATGTAAGAGTTGCCATTGGCAGCTACAGAAGTCTCATTCTGAGTAGCAACGGAAGAATAAATGCCTTCACTCCCTCCGTGCACCACAAAGGCATTACCCTTGCCGACGAATTTCTCGCCCCTGTAACTGTGAATTGAGGCCTCAATGCATAGAGAAATCACCGATAGAAGCAACAATATAGATAGCGCTAGGGAACCGTGACATTGGAAGAAGATCAGAAGGCAAAGCAAGAGAAAGAAGCTGGATCTACGGATGGGGTCAGAAGTAATCTAGGTCTGAACTGTGATGAAAGAGAAAGAGGGCGAAAAAAATTGGGGAAAAGTCTGTAAAATTTGATGCAGGGCATAATGGTCTTTTCCATTCAAAAATTAATTCCCAAATGGTACCTTGGGACCTATGATTAAATATTTTAAACTTTGGGACCATTTCGTAAATATTCAGCTTACTTGGGACCACACAGTAAATCTCCCAATAATTTTCCCCTGCCTAGATAGAAGAGGAAAAGTGGGAGGAAAGAAAAGTTGAAGAGAAAATGGGATGTGGGTCCCACCCTTTTTCTCTCTATACATGGAGAGAAAATTCATTTTTCCGTATATATCCAAATGTTCTTTATTGTTTTTTTTTTCATTTTAAGCCACTGAGTTTAATATATAATTCTTTTAAATTTTGATTGTAACTTCCTTTTTTTAAAAGGATAAGTTTTAATATATATTCTAATACTTAATTTATTTTTAATTACTTACTAAAACCTCGAACCTTAAAAAATATGTTTTTTATATAAATTATTTTTTGGAATAGAATGATATGAAAATGTATCTTTAATAAATAATTTTATTTTAAATTATTTAATGATATTAAGGTTAATATAATTTTTTATTTTCATATTTAATTTGAAACTGTACTTGATATATTTTAAAGATATTTTAGTTATTCAACTATTTATTTAAGGATATTTTAGTAATTTAACTATTTACTCATGTTCTTTTCTCTTATCTATCCAAGCACATTGAGTGATGATATTTTCTCCCCTCCAATTTTTTTTCCTTTCAACTTTTCTTTCCATCCAAATGGATCATTAATATAATTCATTGTAATTAAGCTTACATTAAATTACATTATTATATCAGCCAAACAATAAAATCAATATAATGCATTTATATTATATATAATCTTTTTTCGTGTAATTGAACTCGTAAATCTTCTTTATCCGATTACCTTTCGAGTCATGAGGAAAATTATGGATGATGAGTGTATGGAATCCATTCCCTTTACCCTTTGTTTCTACAAAAAAAAGGAAAATGGAAAAAAAACAGTAATTTTCTGTTGTTTGTATCACAAAACAAGTGAATAAAGGTTTGTTTGACATCACTTCTTGAAACCTATGTTTGAGGTTTTGACCCAAAATCTAGGTTTTATTCAAGTATCAAAATATTTTTGAAAAGCTATTTTGGTTACAAAACTCGGTTTGAAATCTAGGTTTTCTATTTCCTACTTTTTACTCTTTCCTACTTTTTTCCTTCTTTATCTTTCTGTTTCTTCTTTCATACTTTTCATTCTTTCTCTTTCATCTTTCTTACCCACTTTTTTGCTTCTGAATCCGTAAAAGTTAATAACTTCCCAAACATAAATCACTTTTCAAAACCTAGATTTTGCCTTGAAATTTGTAAAAGCTATTTTCCAAAATCTATTCTCCAAAACCTAAATTTTACCTCGAAATCTGTAAAAGCTATTTTCAAAATAACTTCCAAATAAGCCCTATATCTTGTTTATGGTCTCAAAATCTGTGCCTCTTCACAGGAGTCTTAGGGCTTGTTTGGAATCCATTTTCAAAATCTAGATTTTGCCACAAAATTTAAGTTTTGTCCAAGTACTCATATTTTTTTAATATTTAGGTTTTGTAATAAAATTTAGGTTTGAAACATAGGTTTTGAAAAAGCTATTTTTTTGTCAAAGCACATTTTCTTTCGTAATAAATTTTCTTATTCCTTTTTTTTCTTTCCCCCTCTTTTCTACTTATTTTTTTGCCTCAAACTCAGTAAAAGCTAATTACTTCCCAAACACAATCAACTTTTAAAACCTAGATTTTACCTCGGAATCTGTAAAAACTATTATCCCAAAATCTATTCTCTAAAATCTAAATTTTACCTCGAACTTTGTAAAAATTCTTCTCAAACCGAATTCCAAACAAACTTTTGTTACTTTTTGAAAATGTCCCATTAAGTGGAAACTTATTCGGATTATCTTATGTTAAAAGTTTTTTTTAGGGCCTGTATCTTATGTTAAAGGGATAATAATCAATTTTAGCAACAAAATTTTTAACCAAAAATGTTTAGTATAATTAAATTTTTGAATGATGTAAAGTAAATTATTCGAGCCGGGTCAATCCAGTTAAAGGTAAAAGGTTACAAAAGTTAAAATGACTGAAAATTAATTTTCCCAATAATAAATTTTCTGAACCTTGTGGATGGGGCTTCGAATCGTCTGCCTGAACTCCTCCGTTCGAACCCCCCCCGCCGTTAGAGCGCGCTCAGAACGGTTAAGGCCTCGCCGTCGGGAAACACCTGCCCCCGAGTCCCTGTAACTGGCACGCCGTTGACTGAAGGCTTTTGCTTTGAGTTTCGAGCTCGTTAAGGATTTCGCGCTACCGGAGTCTATCGATAAAGTTCCTCATCTGCTGGTTGTTCTTACCTCTGCACGGCGTCGTTTGCTTGACTTGTTTTTCTGCTGAACTGTTTTCTTGCTTTGTTTGATTTTGTTGGTTGTGTGGTGTTTGATTTGCGGAGGATTTCGCGCCATCATAAACTGTTCACGCTCTTCCTCATTGGAATGCATTGTTATCTTACATCTGTTGCTGCATTGCCATCCTATCTGATTCTTATCTTGCATTTAGTATTCTTGACGTTTACAAGTGCTGTGATTAAGTTCGTTGAGTATTCTCCTTAGATTCATTTTAGAGTGCTAAATGGTCCAACTTTCTGGAATGCTTCTTTTTTTTTTTGAAGTAATATAATTTTTTTCCAAATAAATGTCTTAGAAATTATTGAATCCCAGGGTAATAGTGAGGCATTGAGTTGAAGTTAATGATGTTTCTACAGATAACGCCTTATTGTTTATACAGAAATTTCTTCTGGTTCCTTATCAAATCAAATGAACTTCAATTATGTCTTAAAGTACCGAACATCAATGTGGCATAATGCTAGTATTTATTCTGTAAATGGGAACTAGTAAATTAACTCATTGGCTTATTGCTGGATGTATTTGGTAATCTTAAACAATATGTATACTGCATTATTCAAATCAAGGTTATTGAGCTGGTAATTTGAGGAAATCTTCCAAGCACCTGATATTTTGTGGTGTGTGGTAAAATCTAATCAATTCAATGCACTATCAATTGATATATATATTTGGTGCTTTATCAGAATTTGAGTATGGTTTTAATTGTTCTTTGTTAAATTATCCATGGCATTGTTTCTTTATGTTTTTACTGCATTCTAATGGGATGGCACATGGATAATAGCTGATTAGCTGTTCTACTTAAATCGAAGCTGAATTTGGATGTTTTGAACTATTTTTAAATTCAAGCTGTATTAGCGGGATATGTCATGTGCTATATAAATGTTTTGTTCGATATTGTTAATAGTTTTACTTGCTAGCATATTTCATGATGGACGATGATATATTTTCTTATGTGGGCATTGTTTTATTATGTTCAGCATTGTCGATAGGGACTACTGTCAGAAGAATATATCCGACTTAACATTACTCTTTTAGTTTTGGAAATGCCAATCTCATTTTCTTTGGTTAATTTTCTTAGGTCAATCACCTCTCTCTGTTTTTTTTAAAAAAAAAACAAGTAATTTAAGTTCCAAAGGCAGACATGTTTTCATTTTCCTCTTCGAATACACACTTCAAGGTTTTCAGAGCAAGAATAGGACGCTTTCTAATGTCATACATTATTTGAATATAATGTGTTATTCTACCATGGTGTGAAGAATCTGTTTCATTACAGAGAGTATTAACAGAAAGGATGTTTGGCTTGTGTATAAACTTAGTAGCTCCCTTTGGGAGACTGGAACTGTGTAGCTTGTCCTTCACATTGGTTATAGTTTTGATCAAAATTTCTTATAGCCTGTCGCTAAAATTTTGCTCTCATTATTACTGTTTTAGAAACTCTTTCTACTATTATATTTTCTACTGAAACATTCTCACTACCTCCTTCATTGGAAGCTCTCTATGTAGAATCAAACAGGGTTCTTGCAACTGCCAGTCTAAACTAAAATCTTTACTTTGTTTTCTGTTGTCTTTTGGTTGGGCAGGAAATCATCAAGTGCCGCTGCTGATTTATTGCTCAATGTTTTTTGATTTCAACAAATTTCCACTGAGAACCTTTAAAAATCTGCTCAGATCAACTGAAAATTCAATATTCTCATTCATATATAGGAGCCCAAACCCTCCTGTCTTGCACATCCAGGCCTGCAATTATGTGGATGTATACATGAAATGGAAGAAAGATTCATACTATGACTCAATTGAGCACATCCACCAGTCCATTCCACTGAAACCTGTAATTGCCCTCAAAAACTGTATTGCCCGGGATCCAAATGGTTGCATCCCAATCTCTTCAGTGTCGAAGAGGGGATTGGAGTTAGGTGTGCCCATGAAGGTTGCAAGATTTATGAGGAAATATCCTTCCATTTTTGAGGAGTTTACTGGTCCAGAATACAATCTTCCTTGGTTCAGGTTGACTTCAGAAGCTGCTCTGATTCACAGGGAAGAGGAAAGAATTTATGAAGAATTCAAGGAGGACTTAAGAACTAGGTTAAAGAAAATGATAATGATGAGCAGAGAGAATGTTCTGCCCTTAAAAATAATCAAAGGGATGCAGTGGTATCTAGGATTCCCTGATGATTTCTTGCAGTATCCAGAGCGGAATCTTGATTCATCTTTTAAGTTTGTAGATATGGCAGAGGGATTGAAGGGATTAGCAGTTGAAAATGAAGAAAAAGTTTGGTCCGTTATGCAGTGGAATGCCATGAAAAGGGGCTTGTATTTTGGTGGCTCAATGGAGGCCATTGAATTTCCACTTTTTCCATCAAAAGGTTTGAGGCTGAGGAAGAAGATTGAGGATTGGCTTAAAGAATTTCAAAAGCTTCCTTACGTCTCACCTTATGAGAAATTCTCAAATTTGGATCAAAACAGTGACATAGCTGAGAAGCGGCTTGTTGGACTTCTTCATGAACTGCTTTCCCTTTTTGTTG
>JANTPZ010083423.1:0-14904 GCA_025593235.1 Vachellia pachyceras | reverse complement strand
AGCTAATTTGAAATTCAAATTAAAAATTTTCGCATAAATTAAATAAGCAATAACTAATCAGAATTTTAGGCCCAAAATGTGATTATTTAGGCCAGAAGGAGTCCTCCTATGTATAGCCCATGGTCTAAGCCCTTTCATTTGAAGCCTCCAAGCCCAAAATAGGATCTACAAGTCCATTTTTAGCCCAAATCAAGTTAATGACGTCCTTGGAATCTTCATCCTCTTTTGTTGATCCAAATGCCATCTGTTTTGTGAGAACATCTTGCACTAGCTCATTTAATGCTTCCTTAATTCTCTTGGCTCTTGCTCTTGTGATTGGTCCATTTGGAATTTGTAGAGGCTCTTTTGAATTTGATAAATCAGCTTGCTGGATCGCATCAGTAATGGCAGCAGATAAACTTGATGCCGCAGTAGTGGGACTAGAGGGACGTGATGTAAGCTGGTATCAATGGACGGAAGTCCGAGAACCCATTAAGGATTGAAGAGCGCTCAAGAAGGCGGTAGTAGAAAGGTTCCATTGCCATCAAGATGGTGATAACTATGAGCGTATCGCTGGCTTGAAATAGACCACGGCTGTGTTAGCGTTCCGAGAGCAGTTCGAGGTCCTTCAGCGACCTTACCTGATGTGCCAGAGGAGTCGCTTATGGGCATGTTTTTGAATGGGCTTAAGGGGGACGTGAAGGCAGATGTACGCTTGATGAAGCCTAAGTCACTCAAGGAGCTGATGGATCAAGCTTACCAAGTATAGGGAAGGAACTTGACTCTACAGAAGATGGAGGAGAAGAGCAGTGGAGGTAGGTTTGGGGCCCAAATTCGTTGGCCCAGCAACAAGCCCACATTTGCAAAATTTTCTTAGTTGCCCGAAAACTCCAAGCCCTTCTCGTCTACACCCACCATTCACACCAACGCGGAGAGCAAGCTATGGACTTGTTGAAAAGGGCGGACTCCAAAACAGTAAACTCCAAGCCATCGTCTCTGACGGTGGGCAGCACCAATAGGGGGTCTCGGCGTTTTTCTGAAGCAGAGATTAATAGGCGTAGAGAGTTGCGACTATGCTTCAAGTGCGATGAGAAGTACAGTCCAACTCATAAATGCAAAGGGAAATTGTTGCGGCTAATAATGGTCGACGATGCTGAGGGGGATGAGATCGATGAAGAGGATTTTGAGGAGCTTGAGGATGAAGATGAGGAGAAGGTGGCGGCTTCCATGGAACTCTCACAAGCGACAGTACGGGGCTTTACCGGCCATCGAACCATAAAGGTGATGGGGGACCTCTGCGGCACACCGATGGTGATCCTCATCGATAGTGGGACTACCCATAACTTCATTGCGAAAAGTGTGGTTGTGAAGCTAGGGATCAAAATTGGCTCTACTCGTCGGTACCCTTTGATAGTGGGGGATGGGCGGAAGGTGTGGTCCCAAGGAGTTTGCAGAGGGGTTGAGCTATATGTGCAAGGCCTGAATATCAAGCAGAACTTCTATCTATTCCACCTAGCTAACATTGATATAGTGTTGGGAATTGCATGGCTAGAGACATTGGGTGAGACTTGTGTGAACTGGGGGCAACTCTCTATGAAGGTGAATGTCGGGAGAGAGTGGGTGTGCCTTAAGGGGGACCGGACATGTACACAAGCACATGTGACTTTCAAGGCTATTAAGAAAGCGATGAGAGGCAAAGGGCATGGGTACTTGCTGGAGGTCCAGTCCCTAGATATACACAGAGTGGATGAGGACGCACAGACAGGAAGGGAGCTACCGGGGGTGCAACAGCTATTGGAACAATATAAGGGAGTAACCGAGCCGGTGGGAGGCCTTCCTCCACCCAGAGCGCAGGATCATGCTATCATGGCCGTGGATGGAGCATAACCCCCGAATATCCGACCCTACCCGTACGCATATAGGCACAAGTCAGAGATAGAGAGGCTAGTGAAGGAAATGATTCAAGCCGGCATTATAAGGCCAAGCCACAGCGTATATTGCAGCTCGGTATTGCTAGTGAAGAAAAAGGATGGGAGCTGGAGATTTTTGTGGACTACAGAGCGCTCAATAAGATTACTATACCAAATAAGTATCCTATTCTTGCCATTGATGAATTGCTTGATGAATTGGGGGGAGCCACAATATTTTCTAAATTGGATTTAAAATCTGGGTATCATCAGATTCGTATTAAACCGGGGGATGAGAACAAAACAGCTTTCAGGACTCATGATGGGCATTATGAATTCTTAGTCATGCCCTTTGGGTTGACTAACGCCCCATCTACGTTCCAGTCCTTGATGAATGATATTTTTAGAGACTATTTGAGGAAATTCATTTTGGTTTTTTTATGACATATTGGTTTACAGCAAAGACGAGGCCTCTCATTTACGGCACTTGCAGAAGGTACTAGCAACCTTACAGCAGCACCAACTAGTCAATAATCTGAAAAAATGTCAATTTGGACAACGGAAGCTCGAGTATTTGGGTCACATTATCTCTCCTTATGGTGTACAAGCTGACCCCACGAAGATCGAGGCAATGGTTAGGTGGCCTCAACCTAAAGATGTCAAAAGCTTGAGGGGGTTTTTAGGCCTCACGGAGTATTATCACAGATTCATCAAATATTACGGGAAGATAGCAGCCCCTTTGACAGAGCTGTTAAAGAAAAATGCTTTTCAGTGGAACAGGAGAGCCCAGGAAGCTTTTGAAAAACTCAAGGCTACTATGGTCACTGCACCACTATTAGCCATACCAAATTTCCAACTCCCGTTTGAGATTGAAGCAGGTGCGTGTGGTACAGGAGTAGGGGCTGTGTTGATGCAACAAGGGAAGCCCATAGCCTACTTTAGCCAAACCCTTTCAGACCGTGCAAGAACGGGATCAGTTTATGAAAAAGAGTTGATTGCAATTGTCTTGGCTGTTAAGAGGTGGCAACATTATTTAGCTGTTGAACCTTTTACTATCCGGACAGACCAGAAGGCTCTCAAACATTTATTGGAACAGCGCATTATTGCACCAGATCAGAAAGGCTGGGTGTCTAAACTCATTGAGTATCGGTTTAATATACAGTATAAACTGGGGAGGGAGAACAGAGGCGCGGATGCACTCTCAAGGCGAGATAATACTGGAATTTCACTAAATGCTGTCTCACTGTGGCGATAAGAGGGGGTGGAGGAATTTGAGGCTGAAATAGCTCAAGATGAGAAGCTGAGTGAACTTAGAAGGCGGCCTATTCTAGGGGAAGGCGTACTTGGACGTTACTTACTGAAAAATGGATGTCTATTATTCCAAGGTAAGCTGGTTTTACCCAAGAAGTCTCCAAAAATTGCTACATAATTACTGAGTTCCATAATTCTCCAATAGGAGGACATTCCGGGTACCTACGCACCTATAAAAGGCTGTCAGAAGTGGTTTATTGGGAGGGAATGAAGAAAGATATGCAGGAGCAAGTAGCTAAGTGCGAGACTTGCCAGAGGAACAAGTATGAAGCCCTAAGTCCTGCTGGTTTATTACAGCCACTCCCAATTCCCTCTCAAGTTTGGGAGGACATTAGTATGGATTTTATTGTTGGCTTGCCAAAGTCTAATAGGTACGATACGGTGATGGTTGTGGTGGATCGCCTCATCAACTACGCCCACTTTGTGCCCTTATCACACCCATTTACAGCTAAGGAGGTTGCTGAAGTTTTTGTTAAAGAGGTAATCAAACTTCATGGCTTTCCCAAGTCCATCGTGTCAGACAGAGACAGGGTTTTCATAAGCCAGTTTTGGTGGGAACTCTTTGCTCATTCGGGGACCACTCTAAAATATAGTTCGGGCTATCACCCCCAAACTGATGGCCAAAATGAGGTGGTGAACAGAAGTTTAGAGACCTATTTGAAGTGCTTTGCTGGAGAGTGTCCAAAGAAGTGGGTTAAGATGCTACCGTGGGCTGAGTTTTGGTTTAATACGTCCTATAACAAGTCTATTAATACAACTCCGTTTAAAGCTCTGTATGGCAGGGATCCACCATCTGTTTTTAAGTGGCAAGATGAATTGTCAGTGGTGGAGGAAGTTAATCAGCAACTACGGGAGGGAGACGGAGCGTTGCACCTGCTGAAATCTCACTTGGAGCAAGCCCAAGCTAAAATGCAGGAGCAAGCTAATAAGAAGAGAAGGGGTGTGGAGTTTGAGGTCGGCGATAAGGTCTATCTGCAGATACATCCCTATAAACTCAAAAATTTGGCTAGGAAATTACATGAGAAGTTAGCCCCCAGGTATTATGGACCTTATGAGGTTATTCAAAGGTTTGGGAAGGTTGCTTACAAGCTTCACTTACCTGAAACAGCTAGAATCCACCCGGTCTTCCATGTTTCACAGCTTAAAAGAGCAATTTCACCTGCTGAAACAGCTCAGCCTCTAACCCAATTTTTATCTGAGGACTATGAACTACAAGTCTAGCCCCAAGAGGTTATTAAAGTAAGGAAACTGACTGATGGAAGCAACCAGGTCCTCATCAAATGGAATGGTCTACCAGAATGTGATAGCACCTGGGAGGACATGGCGGCCATCCAAAGCCAGTTCCCAAATTCCCCTTGAGGACAAGGTGAAGCTTGCAGGGGAGACGAATGATGAGCCCAGCATGAAGCAGGGGCTGGTGTATAAAAGGAGAGGTCCAAAATAGAAGGACATGCAGCAACAATATGAAGTGGGCCCTCCTACTAATGATAAGCCTAGCAAGGCCCAAGAGGTTGGGGGAGGTTGATTCAGTTATCTAGGGCTGCGTGCCTAGGGGACGGGGGCATAGAGAGTAGTTGAGGGAGAGAGCTCTGGCCTCTCAAAAGCCAGGGGTGTCATTTTGCTTTGTTTCTCTTGTTTTCCTCTGTTATCGTGAGTCACTACCAGTTAGTCATTTTGTCCATTTTCCTTCTTCTTGTCATCCTTGAAGGAGAACCTTGTACTGACTGATTCCATTCTCGGCTTAATAATACCAAGTGACTGAGAGTTCCATCAGCCTTGAAGAAATATTTTTTACATAAACATGTCTGACTGGGTCATAATCGGTTTTGATTGGGTCAAAACAGTTTCTGGTCAGAACCTAGGCAAAATAAGTATTGTATATATGCAGAGAAAGAAAAATTAAGGAGCATGTTTCTTTAGATAATTTCTGCTCTCTTCTTTCTGTAAATCGTCCCTTATCCATAAGCTTTTATTTTTCCCTTTTCTCATCCTCTGTTCTTTTTTTTTTAAATTACTTCCTGATGTCTGGAAATTTTAATGTTTCTCTGCTTATTATTTGACAAAGTGTCTACAGATACCTAGAGAAGACAAAGGAATCAATCCCACTTGTTGCTGAGCGGCTTGGTTTCAATGCCCAAGAGCTACACTAGAGATGATTTCCAGGACATAATCTAGACCGTAATTAAACCCTGGTTGTATTATTTTTTGGAGAATACCCTGATTGTTCAAAAGAAATACCAAAGAGCAAATCTTAGGGCCTAAGGCAAATCATTTGGAATTGCTGCAGTGGCTAATTCCACTATGGCTGCAACCCTTTATGCATCTCCTATGGTTTCGGCTTGCCCAACTTCTGCATTGCCCACGGTCCATAAGGACTTCAAAGCCATGACTAAAAATTTACATATTTTGCTACTTCAGAATGGCATAACCATGAAGGAACTTCCACAACTACACTGTGACATGATGAAGAAAGGTCTCTGTCACAAAGCTTCTTACGTTAACAAGCTAATTTCCACTTGTGTCGAAATGGGTACTGATGAGAGCTTGTCTTATGGTCGAAGTGTTATTGAAGTCTTCAATGAGGACCAAGGCACCATCGGGTCATTGTTCATGTACAATTGTTTGTTAAGAGGGTATGCTTCCGTTGGCCTCTGTGACGAAGCTATCCTACTGTACAATGAAATTCTAGTCTTGGGCATTGAGCCTGATAAGTACACATTCCCATTTTTACTCGGTGCATGCTCAAAAGCTATGGTGATTTCTGAGGGGATTCAAGTTCATGGGGTAGTTATCAAGATAGGTTTAGAGAAAGATTTGTTTATCAGGAACTCTTTGATACATCTGTATGCAGAATGTGGGAAGATTGAGTTGGGACGAAAGATGTTCGATAAAATGATTGAGAGAAATGTTGTGTCACGGAGTAGCTTGATTAATGGTTATGCTGGTTGGGGCTAAGCAAAAGAGGCGGTTTCTCTATTCTTTGAGATGGTTGGGGCTGGTGTTAAGCCCAATTCGGTGACCATGTCGTGTGTTATTTTTGCTTGTGCAAAGTTGAAGGATTTAGGATTAGGTAAAAGAGTGTGTGCCTATATTGGTGAGTTGGGTGTGAAGCTTTATACCCACATGGTGAATGCACTCATTGATATGTACATGAAATGTGGAGATATAGGTGCTGCAGAGCAACTTTTTGATCAATGTGCTGATAAAAATTTGGTTCTCTACAACATCATCATCTCAAATTATGTTCGCCATGGGATGAGCAGTGAAGCACAAGTAGTATTCCACAACATGCTGCGACAAGGGCCGAAACCAGACAGGGTGACATTGTTGTCAGCCATTGCAGCCTGTGCACAGTTAGGTGATGTATCTGCAGGAAAATCATCCCATGCTTATGTCTTGAGGCGTGGCTTTGAAGGTTGGGACAGCATAAGCAATGCCATTATTGATATGTATATGAAATGTGGTAAAAGAGAAGCAGCTTGTAGAGTTTTTGACCCTATGCCAAACAAGACAGTAGTATCATGGAACATCTTAATCGCAGGTTCTATTAAAGATGGTGATCTGGAACTAGCTTGGAAAACCTTTAATGAGATGCCAATGAGGGATCTTGTATCTTGGAACACCATGATTGGTGCCCTGGTTCAGGAGGGCATGTTTGAGGAAGCGATTGAGCTATTCTCGGAGATGCAGAACAATGGGATGAAACCAGATAGGGTAACTATGGTGGGTGTAGCATCTGCCTATGGGTATTTAGGAGCTTTTGATCTTGCCAAGTGGATCTATGTGTGCATTGAGAAAAGTAGCATTAATGTTGACTTGCAGCTAGGTACAGCTTTGGTTGATATGTTTTCAAGGAGTGGTGATTCCAAAAGTGCTATACATGTTTTCAGTAAAATGGATAAACAAGATGTGTCTGCTTAGACTGTTGCCATTGGGGCAATGGCTATGGAGGGAAATGCCGATGGGGCTATTGAGATTTTCAATGATATGCTCGAACAAGGGATGGAACCAGATGAGGTTGTTTTTGTGGTTCTATTAACAGCATGTAGCCATGGTGGCTCTGTGCTGAAAGGAAGACAAATTTTCAAGTCAATGAAGGAAACTCATGGAATTTGTCCTCAGATTATTCACTATGGTTGCATGGTTGATTTACTAGGGCGAGCTGGGTTTCTCGAAGAAGCTCTTGATCTCATCCAAGGTATGCCAGTGGAACCTAATGATGTGATCTGGGGCTCTCTTCTTGCTGCATGCAGGATACACAAAAATGTTGAATTAGCACAATATGCAGCTGATAAGATAACTGAATTGTCCCCAGAAAAACCTGGGATTCATGTGTTACTATCAAACATTTATGCTTTTGCAGGGAAATGGGATGATGTTGCGAAAGTTAGGCTGCAATTGAAGGAAAAAGGAATTCAGAAAGTGCCTGGATTAAGTTCCATAGAGGTTAATGGTATGATTCATGAGTTCATATCTGATGATCAATCACACCCAGAAAAAATAAACATTGATTTAATGCTAACGGAAATAAACTGCAAGCTAGGCGAGGCAGGGTATGTTCCAGATATAAACAATGTGCTGCTAGATGTTGATTCAAGGGAAAAAGAGCAATTGCTTAGTAGGCACAGTGAGAAACTAGCCATGGCATTTGGATTGATCACCACCAGTCAAGGTATGCCTATAAGGGTAGTTAAGAATCTCAGGATGTGCTCTGATTGTCACGCGTTCGCAAAATTTGTATCAAAAGTGTACAACAGGGAAATCACTGTCAGAGATAATAATAGGTATCATATTTTCAAGCAAGGATTTTGTTCTTGTGGGGATTACTGGTAATGGAATTAAAAAGAGGATTTCAGTATTTTACCAAAAAGGGGGTTAGAAAGAAGAGTTATGGTATCTGATATTACAAGTCATCTTCCTGCTTGGCCAATTTCAGCTAAACCAGCACCCCAAGTCTGACACATGCGATCATCGAACGAGATATTCTGTTATACAAAAGGAAAAGTACATCACTGAAACATTTTGTCAAATCATTGATAGCCGGTAAACAAAATTGGCTTCATGATTAAGCTTCTAATGTTGGAAAAATGGAATCAGCAAAAGCATGGTGCATTGGATCCTCCTTCCAGAGTTTAGCAATATGAAGATGAGATGACGAGCCAGATGTGGCTTTAGCTTCTGCAAGGATGAATGATGTCGTCTAAGGTCTTATGTTCATCCTCACTGTCAAAATTCTACTACGTTTATAATTAATATTGTGGATATACAAGTGTGGGTCAATACAAATCTAATGTAAGCATACAACACCACAACCCCAGTTGAAATAGCAATCTTACCACCAAAGATCATCAAAATTCTTGGACAAAATCTGAGAGGAAGAAATGAATGAAAATCCGAATCGATGAATGCATCTATCATTTTGTGTCCTGCAAAAACCCAACGTAGGTATCCTATTCATTCTGCGTCTACAAACCACCTATTTATAGACGTTGTGAATAGTTTACTCCTTTCTAATTGCACCATTTAAGGACACCCACCACATTTATCATCCAAATAACTACCCACTACCTAAGATGAAAAAAGGTCCATTATGCAAATAACTACCACTACCTAACATGAAAAAGGTAACTGACATAACATGCCTTGAAGAAGGTAACTTCCCACTACCTATTTGAACATCCATTATGCAAATAACTATCTGCTACCTAAGATGAAAAAGGTAACTCCCATAACATGTATTACAGAAGATAACTCCCTACTACCTATTTGAACATCCATTATGCAATTAACTACCCGCTACCTAAGATGAAAAAGGTAACTCCCATAACATGTATTGCAGAAGGTAACTTGATACTGCCTATTTAAATCCCCTGATTTGGTCTCTGTTTAAAAGAAGAGGAGGGAGTAAATTATGCCTATAAAATGTATATTAAATAGAAGCTTAATTGGGAAAATAGTATTAAACAGAAAACTATTAGCTCACTGATTAGTTTTTAAAATATAGTATTAATTTGTAAAAATTAATAAATATACGTATTAGTTTTAAAATAGACTGTGACTTAAATAGGAAAGTATTTAAGTTTTTAAATATGCTTATTAATTTAAATTCAAAACAAATTATAAGAAGTGATAATGAAAAACAGTTGAAGGGATAAGAGGACATGCCATATAAATAGGAGCTTGGTTAGGAAAGTGGTGGAAGTGATAAAAATATTAAGTTTTAAAATAAAATTATAAATTTAAATTTAAAAGAAATTGCAAGTGTTCATGGACTACAGTTATGGGAAATCATGTAAAATGCCACATGTCAAGTAGGGCCTAATGTGGTCTCTGCTTGAAGATATGTATAGATTTTGGGGAATTTTTATGATTGGAATCATGGCCTAATGAAGATATGTATTCTCAATTGAACTCTTATAATGTTGTAATAACCTTGCATGCAATTACTGCTCTACCATTAAGTAAGCCTTCAATTCTAGTTAACTCTATGGATTTAATTTAGTTAGAGTATATATTAAGAAGCAAATAAATATAAATTTGTTGATAAAAAAACATGTATATGAACTTAATTATACCTGTTTGCGCCCATTCCATACTTCTTGATTGCGTTACATATAGATTATAAAATAGGATTCATTTTCATTGATTTGACTAAGATATAATTTTGAATGATACATATGGTTTGTTACATCTTTTCACAATCAAGATAAGTATTTTGGTGAAAATTTATATTATTATTATATATTTCAGGCATTTTTCTAATTGCTTCATTGATCATTGTTATAAATTCATCTTTTTCAGGACAAATTAATGCAATATATTCATCTTGTATTTAAGAAGTTAACTGCAATTTTTTTAGATATCTAAACATGAAAATCCTTTTTTTTAAAATCCGGTTAAAACACTATAATACAAATTAAAGCTTATACTTTTAACAAATTTCTAATCAGACCAAAAGGTTTTATTAGGGATTTTAGAATTATGCCAAATTATCACAATGCCCATTCACAATAAAGTACAATGATTTGCTATATATTAAGTAATTATGCACATATATTAAATGATAGCTTCGCTAAAAAAAATAAAATAAAATTTGATCATATTTTTAATTAGACATGAAATATATAATCAAACTAAATGTGAGTGTAAGCTTGAGATGCTTTCACAGAGAAATATATAATCAAATTCAGATGCTTTCTACAAATGGAGTTCTGAGGCAGAAGTCCGTGGTGTGCAAACTTAGGGGCGGGGCTCCACATATATATCTTGTCTATTTCTTGTAAGGTTACTTTGCGTGTTTGAGAAATCTGTTGGGAGAAATGAATTACGGCTTTCAAGATGACTTTACGGATTTCGAATGGTTTTTATGTATTTCGAGATATTTTATGGATTTCGAGATTTTTTACAGATTTCGAGATATTTGCTATAACTTCCTAATTCAATCCACTTGTAATAAATTATTTAGCTTATGGGAGTATACAAGTTGAATCTCAAAACTACACAAATAGTTAACGTTTATTGACTTACATGGCTCTGCGACATCAAATATTATTATGTTTGTTTTGTTGGCAACGGTGAGGGGAAATGTTTTACCAACGTTGACTTAACGGTCTCATTAAAAAGTGATAGTGGATTTTATTAAAAAGATTGTTATGAATATTATTATGTAGATATACATGTCCCCATTATTCCCAGTTATATTTTGTATTCCTTATTATCTTATGTGAGATTTAATAGTGATTTATCTTGATGTAAATTAATACCTTTAAATAGAAGACATAACCATAATGAACAGAGCTTAGGTGTGTCGCTGTGCTGGAGCTGGGACGTCGACGATGCTGGTGCTGGTGTGAGAATAAGGCAACAGGAGAGGACAGAGACACTGGTTGTGTTCAGCGACACCACAATATTTTAGTATAAGGTGTAAATGATATAAAAAATATCAAGTTTTATTTTTAAAATATATAAAAGCAAATCAAAAAATCAAATAATAATTGCATTGGATAGATTGATATAAGAAGTTAACTTCAATTTTTTTTAAGATATCTAAAAGTGAAAATCCTATTTTTTTTTTAAAATCCAATTAAAACACTATAATACAAATTAAAGCTTATACTTTTAACAAATTTCTAATCAGACCAAAAGGTTTCATTAGGGATTTTAGAATTATGCTAAATTATCACAATGCCCATTCACAATTAAATAAGTTATGTATTAATTGAGTTAAAGTACAATGATTTACTATATATTGAGTAATTATCACTAGAAAAAAATGTTCTATAAGATCCTAGAATGGCCAATAATATGGCAAACATGCGCTAAACAGATCCTAGAATGGCTATGTGTATCATTACGGGTCTTTCAATTTTGGCTTCATCCTCAGCTGAGTATTCCAACTTAAAAGGATCAGGAAGCAGGAAGTCAAGCTGCAAGCAATCACATTCATTTAATCGTCAACCAATAAGTTATGCAACTTGAGTCAAGATAAATTAAATCAAACAAAGTGAACATGAAAGTTGCACACTGAAATTTCCTGTTCAACGCATCAGATACACTGATAACTATCTTTGGAGGAAAAGAAATCAATAGACTAAAGAGGGCCTTAAATAAAAATAGTTAAATTCTTGTTGATTGTGTTTGTTTGTTTGGTAATTCACCACAGCAAGCGACTTGCCTCCTTCCAATTTTAATGATAGCTAAAGTATATGAATCATTTCATGAAAAATGATTTAATTTTATCATGATTAAGCTATATATATTATAAGTTTTTTTTGGCTTCATATATATTATAAGTTTTAATATAATAAAGGATTAGTCACATAACAACAACAACAATCAATCAATTGACACACTCACAAATCATAGAAAAGTAAATTCATTCATGTTCCTGCATCTAAATTGTGAGCTACAAGAACTAACCAAACTCACCTTTTGGAGCATCCATATTCTCTTCCTCCAATTCCTGGGAGCTCCTGAATCAGCATCTTTTGATACAGTTTCTGCACCCTCGGCTACACTAGATTGCTCCCCTGGAACTGTCATGGATTCTCCATCTTTGCTCCTGATTCCCACACATAAGTGAACACTGGAATCAAAGCACTCTAAAGCATCACTCCTTCAATAGTTATAGATCCATTCTCTTGGCAGCTGCTAGACTCAAATACTGCTTCCTGATGTGAAATCAATGTAGTAAACAACGTTAGTCACACAGTAATAGAAAATTAATGGACATTCTACAATCTATCTGAGAACCTGAGACACTAAGAGCGTCGTCGCCGGTAACCTGGTTTGCCTTTGCCGAAGACAGGAACTGGGGAGTAAAGAAGTCGATCACCGTGTAGATGTTGTCTTCACTCTCCCTCGTGTCGTGCCTCCAAGATCCTCTTTCTCTCATCTGATAGCGTTACCGGCGTGACTCCGATAGATTAGTCTTTCTCTTTGTCTCGTCGTCTCGCGTACTGCCACCGGTGGTTAGGGTTCCTCTTTCTCTCGTCTTTACCTCACTCGGTCACTCCTCACCTCAGGATTCAAGTTGAGGAAGCCAGCAGAGCACTGCCACAGTTGAACTCTCCTCTCCGTGCTCCTAGCTGCAGTACGGCTTCTGCGTTTTGAGTAGGGTAATGTCCATAGGAAGATGCTACTGGGTAGATGCAGGATTGGCACTCGAGGTTAGGAAGATGCGATGGGAGGGAAAGGGAAAATCTGGCGGACAAAAATTTGGGGAAAATTTTCAAGAGCTTCTTTTGCCAATTTGACTGGCGGTCAAAAAGTATTCATATATTTTAAAATTTGAATTATTATTATATTATTGCATAAGCTCTATAAATAGAGTAAACGTCTCTCATTTGCATTCAGTCAGAGTTATCTTTCTCAACCTCCTCCTCTCTTCGCTCTTATCGTATCCGATTGCTGCTCCACCATTGGGTATATCTTCAATTCTGATTCTGCTTTCCATGGATTTAATTCAATATATTATTCAATTAAAGTATATGCACTTGTCTTAGGTTTAAAAAACATTGTTCTACGTTCTTTCTCTTTTGATCTGGAATAATTTAAGTAGAGATTTTAAAAGGACCGTTTGCTCCACTCACTTTGCAACTAACAGCTCGATGGCGTACAGGAAATCTGGAAGATAAACAAGTCATCTCATTGAAACTTTGCGATTGCAGTCATGACATCTCACCATTCCAATTTAGAAGACAGTTTTGCTATTAAATTCACTGTTGTAGTAGAAGCGTCTTCACCATGTACAGGGAATCTGGTAGTAATGGTGATTAATGTGTTTGGCGAATCTCCTTGCATTATACCTTGTGACGCAGTGCTCGAAGACGTTCCAAATTTTCTTCGTACAACAGTCCCCTATTGTCTCTCCGAAAGAGGCACACAGATTTTGGCAGATGAAATCATATCTTATTATGAAGAAGTAGTTCGCCGCACTGCTGTTGAAGCTACCAACAACCGTCGCTTGATACCATTAGAAGTGAGTGTTTATGTCGGTACAGATTGTGGCAACTATATACCCGTGTTTATGTTGTACTTCCTTGTTTTACAAAAACAACAAACAAGTTTAATTTAATCCTTTTAGAATAAGAATTATTCAAACTTTTTAGATGATGTGAAAATATTAAGGAGTGGGAGATATGTACAAAATTGTAAAATGAATACCCTGATAAGATTATATCAGAGAAGGAGCATAGTTTGCTAAGAGCTTCAGGGGCTTGTTGGCTATGAATGAAGGGAATTTTTTTGAGTTGAATTTTTTTTTTTTAAAAAAAAAAGTAAGATGGGGTTAAGAGTTTTTTTTATTAATTTTTGTTATTTTTTTATCTTACAACTTGTATTTCTTAAAGTTTTATTTCACCACAAGTTTTATAAACTGTAAACAGCTAAAAGGTTAAGATCTGTATTTATTATAACTTCCTAATTTAGTCCAATTGCAATAAATTATTTGAAGTTATGGGAGTATACATGTTGAATCTTAAAACTACACAAGCTTATCTCTTAAATCTTATTGGTTTTACTTATAGGCGAACTGGCCGTTGAATTTTAATATAAGAGAGAAACCAAGAAATATGAAAGTGAAAAATGTTGTTAGTTTTAGCTTTTGACATTGCAGAATGATATTCTTAAATAGTTTTATTTGAATTCCATAAAAATAGGGGTTTGAACAGAGCTTATTAAGCTTATTTAGTGTTGGTGTAAAGTGTACAATCCATTTAAAGCACATGCTCAATTGCATATTCTGAATAGTTTATACTTGATTTGATAATTGTTTATTTTATCATGTGAATCTTTTTTAATGCATTGAAACTCGAAAAATGAATAATTAAGAGACCTATTGTATTCTATAAATGAGTCAAAATTATAAAGGAAGCTCTCGTACCAATTTAATTGTTGGATAGAAAGGATAATCAAATGTTGAAGATAGTTAGAAACAAACATTTAACTTATTAACTAAACTTGATGCTTATAGGCTCACGTCAGTAAAAATATAAATGGGGTGTAACAATAGAAAAAAAGATAAAGTAAATACGGGTATCAGAAAGTTGGTATTAGAAAGTGAAATGTAGAATATTATATGGATAAAAACTATTTTTACTTTATAAATTTTATTTGACGAGCAATATTATTAGGCCGAAAGTATTCAAGCGGTTGCTCGCCTTCATTCTTCACTGTGCCAATGTTACTACGTCAATTTTGTAGCTTT
>JANTPZ010083421.1:0-29122 GCA_025593235.1 Vachellia pachyceras | reverse complement strand
GAAAATTCTTGACCAGTTGACTTTGCAAACCTTTATTCACGCTACATATCCTTTTGCCAAGTTATTCACGCTACATCAATTTCATCTATACATATCATACATAAAAATGGGTCCTTTTTTAAAAACAAATTAAAAATTACACTATAAACCACTAAAAATTACAAATTAAAAATTATATAAAGGCGTAGGACCACACACATATGTGCCTATATATGTGTCTAATGGAATATTTTATTTATAAATGTTAAATTGTTGATTTTTTTTGTGATAAATAGCCTTACTTTTCAAAGTTGGAATTACATTGAAAGAGAAGCCCAAATTTAAAATTCTGATTGGAACTTCTTTTTAAAAGGTAAGTTTTACGGTATATTCTAATATTTAATTTACTTTCAATTACTTATTAAAACCTTCTAACATTAAAAAAATTATATAATTTATTTTATTTTAAAATATAATAACATGAAAATGTATCTTTAATAAATAATTTGATTTTAAATTATTTAATAATATTAGTGTTGATATAATTTTTATTATCATATTTAATTTGAAACTATACTTGATATATTTCAAGGATACTTTAATTATTAACTATTTATTTAAAGTTTTTTAATTATAGATATTGTAATTCAACTATTTATCCATTTTCCTTTCTTTCCCATTTTCCTTTGTCCATCCAAACATATTGAGTGATAATATTTTTCTCCAATTTTCTTTTCTCCCTATCGGTCAATGAAAAGAAAGAAAAATAATGTGGGGTCAATTGGTCTATTATGCCCTCCGTGCACCACATTCCATAGTTAGTTGGTCCACTGAACTTTACCAAAGTTTTAGAGTCATAAAACTAGTAAAACAAAGAACAATTATTATTCATTCTTCGGATTATCCATCAATTTTAATTGTTTATATGTTGCTTAATATTTTAGATCCATAGCAAATTAATAAATTATCAAGATAATCCAAATTTCTTGCTTTATTGATAGCAACTATTCTTAGTCATACAGTAAAGTTGTATGTAATTTTAAGTCAAAGAAAAAATTTAAGAGCCTTATTGTTATCAATTCTATATGTATATTTTTGTATAGATTTATTTTTGACCCGAAGTTTCCCGAAGTTTCCTTACAAGACTTTATACATGGAAACATGCTATACATAAATTAATAATATAATATAGGCTAAAGTCTACTTTTAGTCCTTTATGTTTGCGTCAGGTTTCACTTTAGTTCTTTAAGTTTAAAAATTACACTTTTAGTCCCTCAAACTTAACGCCGTTAGTCTTTCATAACGGAAATTGCTTACTCATCAAACTTAACGCTGTTATTTTAGATACCTTTTATTTCACATAATTTAAAATATCAAATTTATTGTATTATTAAATTAAAAATGCGAGTATGCTTTGTCAACGTTTTATTACACAGTTATCGATTAAATTTGATGAGTCAGCATTTTCCGTTAAGAGAAACTAATAGTGTTAAGTTTGAAGGATTTAAATTTTACTTTTTAAACTTAAAGGACTAAAGTGAAACCTGACATAAATATAAATGACTAAAAGTATACTTTAGCCTATAATATATATTAGATGAGAAATTTTTTCTAGCTTAATATTACCCCCAAAGTTTAAAAACCAATTTTATCTTTATATGCTCTTATTTTATTTTTAATTTTTATTCCAAGTCAATGTTACTCTGCCAAAACTTTCAAGGTAAAAATGAATCTTATCTTCATACAAAATAGATTATGATAATATCTACGAGCATATTTTATATATTAAATTTCATGTTTGTTCAACATTATTATCATTTTTTAGCTTTAACTAGATCAATTTTTTTGTTCAAAAATAAAATGAAAAATATATGGTAAATGACACAATTTTGTGTATCCATCTCTTCTTTCATTGAAATGATTCTGTTTTTTGAATTTTGCAATAAAGAAATTTGTCTAATTGTGGATAAAAGTAATGCATATCAGTGTTCATCATGTCACTATATTGAAGATGAAATATTTAATTTAATCATGAATGACAACAAAGTATTTTCTTTTTTTAATCTATAAAATGTCTTTATTCATGTGATCAATATGCAATTGAGTAATATGGACCATTTTGAAAATTCTTGATCAGTTGACTTTACAAACCTTTATTCACGCTACATATCCTTTTACCAAGTTATTCACGCTACATCAATTTCATCTATACATATCATGCATAAAATGACTCCTTCATTGTGTCCTTTTTTAAAAAAACAAATTAAAAATTTCAATAGAAACCAATGAATATTACAAATTAAAAATTATATAAAGATATAGGACCCACACATATGCGTGTCTATATATGTGTCTAATGGAATATTTTATTTATAAATGTCAAACAGTTGAATTTTTTTTATGATAAATAGCTTTACTTTTCAAAGTTGGAATTACCCTAGAAGAGAGGCCCAAATTTAAATTCTGATTGGAACTTCTTCTTTTCTTTAAAGATTAGTTTTACGATATATTGTAATAAGTTTTACTGATATATTCTAATATTTAATTTATTTTTTAATTACTTACTAAAATTTTTTAATATTAAAAAATATGTTCTATTTTTATAAAATTTATTTTATTTTGAAATATACTAACATGAAAATGTATCTTTACTAAATAATTTGATCTTAAATTGTTTAATGATATTAGTGTTGATATAATTTTTATTATCATATTTAATTTGAAACTATACTTGATATATTTTAAGGATACTTTAATTATTTAACTATTTATTTAAAAATTTTTTATCTAAAGATATTTTAGTAATTTAACTATTTGTCCATTTTATTTTCTTTCTATTTTCCTTTGGCCATCTAAGCATATTGAATGATAATATTTTACTCCAATTTTCTCTCCTCCCTGTTGGTCAATGAAAAGAAAGAAAAATAAATTGTGGGTTCAATTGGTCTATTATGCCCTCCATGCAAAACATTCTATGGTTAGTTGGTCCACTAAATTTTACCAAGTTTTAGAGTCATAAAACTAGTAAAATAGAGAACAATTATTATAAGGATTAATCTTTGGTAGTCATAACGAGCATGCCTCTACATAATTATTAATCAAATAAAGATAATATGACTCCTTAATTTATTGATAATTGATGCAGCAGTGGGTTTTGCTTAATTTTTAAAAACTAATTTATAATGTTTAATTTATTGTAATCAAATTAACATCTCAAGATAGATATACCTTTATCTATTTTATTTGTCATGCAATTTGTACTATAAATGGCGTTTAATGATTATGACCGAGGACAGCATTATACCATATCCAAATTCTGATTTGGAACCACAAAAAATGTATATCAAAACTTATTGCATTTAATAAATAAGAACATCAATTCACAATCAGCATGTTTCTAATTTGATGAAAATTATGAATTAATTAAAATGTCTTTCTATGTAAATTTACCCTTTTTATATTATTCAAAGTATCCTCAAATCACTTTAAAAGAAAAATATTACATATCTAGGAAATTTAAGTATGGACTACAAATTTTTTTTGCTTTTGTTCATCCATTAAATTTTTTTTTTACATACCACAATGTGCATGTGGACTATAATTTGTTACTGTAGGATCCATTTTTGAAAATTCTTTATGAGTTGACGCTAGAAACCCTTTTTTGCCAAAAGCTATAACCATTATTCACAGCATATCAATTCATCTACACATCATAAAATCTCATTCATTTTCTCATTCTTTTGTAAAAATAAAAATTACAGCAGATTTTTCCAAGTTGGTAGTTTCTTTTTCTTTTTATAGCTAAAGAAACCGTAACGTTTTTAATTAATTTGTATCTTTTGATTTTTTTTAATTTAAAAAAGGAAAGGGATGAAAATAATAACATTATTTTGAAGACCACGTATATTTACTAAAGGAGTGGAAAAAGGTAATATCAATCTTATTGATAATTCATGGAACATTGAATTATATTGGAGAAATATTGACGCTGAAGTCTACAAAGAAACAATCACCGAGTTTCTTTAATGGACCATTAGTAAATTTCCATGTTTTGTTTTGTTTCAAACCAATTGTGACGGTGAACAAAGTTTTTTAATTTTCTTCTCCTTTTTGAATTAAAGAGGTAGACATTTATTGTCTGAGGTTATTGATGGAATCAAACATGTGACTTTTCACTAAGAGATTCCACATTAGACTGCCAGGCCTTTGGTGAGATAACATAATGTTCTATATGCATATTTTCACATGCACACTTTATCATGAAATTTGATCTTATGAACAAGTTTTGTTTTTTTAAAAAAAAAATTAATTAGTAGATCATGGAAATTGTAAATCTAGTTTGTGAGTATATGGTTAAAGTTGATTAATTTATCTACATTATATATTGATCAACTAACAGTTAAATTTTCAACAATATAAGGAAAATGTAAAATTGACTCGTTTTAAAGCTTCCATGTCAAAAATGGCCCCTCGAAATTTCCAATGCCGGTATGCATACATGAAAACTTCTGGGTTATTATTTTTCATTTACCAAATATTTTATTCACCAATGGCCTTTTCTTAATTATTTTTTTATTATTGCTGCGCTTGCTATGAAGCAGTGAGGAAAGAGTAGTGGCAATGGGAAAGATGAATGGTGTCTACAGTGCAAGTTGAATCAATATGAAGAAAGTAAAAAAAACGATGGAAATGAAAGAAGGCGAAGGATAAATTGTGTGGGGCCTACGATAACTTTTTAAAAATTTATCTTTTTAAAAAAGAAGGAGAAAGATAAACCGTGTGGAGCCCACTGTAAATGATAGACTATTTTACTTATAAAAATTGAACTAGTGAAACCTTTTGTGATAAGGCTGTATCAGTTACGCTCATATTTAATTTATGATATTATCACATCATATTTTTTTCAATTTGAAGTATCTTTTTCATTTTTTCAATACCTAAAATAAAATATTTTTTTTCACAAATTTAATTTATAAAAATAAATCATAAAATTGAATATAAAATATTTAATTCAAATTTCAAATAATACAACTTAAACATATATAATATACTTCATAAGATTGAATTCAAATATTACAATTCAAATTGAATATAAAACACAAATCAAATAATCAACAATCATATAATATCAATTGGATTTACATTATGATTAAATATTGTTGTTGATCTAAAAAGACATGCCTTCTAGTGCATCACTTTTTAACCAACCCAACCCGTTAATTTTTTAATGGGAGGCGTTCAGACTCAACCCATATTACCGGCTCTAGTCTATGGCACATTACTTCATCTACGCATATAATTGAACATGTTATTTATTGACTCATTCTTTTTAAAAAATATAATAGATTTTTCCAAGTTGTATGTCATTTTTTGGGAGCTAGAGAAACTGGCAAAAGTTGCTATTTGCATATAATACTATAGAATTTGAAAATTTTAATGGCAATCTAAGCTATATATATGCAATAAAGTTTACAGCAGTGATGAAGATTTAGGATACATACTGACATGTGTTTATGCGTGTGTATACGATAGACTATTTTATTTATAAAAGTAACTACTAAAATTTTTTGTGATAGAGTTGTGTAGTTAGTTGTAAAAATTGTAATTTTATTGTGAGAGATGTTCATATTTAACATTCGATATTGTTGCATGATTATGCTTAAAAAAATAAATATTTTTAATTGTGGAACATTTAAATTTAGGGGCCTATTGGTCAAAAGAAAAGGGGAAAAAAGAAATTATGGGATCAATTGTGGATATGAGTTCAAGTTAAATGAAGAAACTAATTTTAAGTATGATGGTTATACATAAAAAATTAATTAAATAATCATAGATAGCTCAGTCAACTAACAGAGCTTGAAATTTTTTATATAATTTTTCCCTTTCGATTTTTTTATTTAACAACAAAGGAAAGTAGTTAAAACAATATCATTGAAGATAACATTAATCAATTTTGCAATAAAGAGTTTTCTTTAATTTCAAAGAAAACTATTGCATATCCCCTCCATCATGTCATTATATTAAAAATGAAATATTTAATTTAATGATTACTAACGACAAAGTATTTTCTTTTTTTATCCATAAAATCTTCTTTTTTTGAGTAAACCATAAAATCTTCTTATACATAGGATCCATATATAATTTATTAGTATGGGACCCGTTTTAAAAATAATTTATGACTTGACTTCACAAACCTTTATTTATTGTGCATCAATTCATCTACAATTATCATAAATATAATGCGTCATTGACTCACTCCTTTTCTAAAAAAATCAAAACGAAAAACTATTGAAAATTCCAAATCAAGATGTAGGCTTCTGTTTGCTTCATATATCTTTTGGCAAATCTTGTTCTATCTCTTTGTTTTCCCTCCGTTCTTACTTGCATTCAGACTCAATTCCAATAAAATAGTTGACTTAAGTTTAACTCCAAGAAGGTGAGAAAACTTTTTCATATGAGAATTTTTTATCATTAAGAGACGAGTCATTTTTAATGATTCCCCATTTTCACATATCCATCAAAATTATTTTGTTCTCTAACTTTTTTATCCTTCCACTTTCTCTCAAATGTTTCCTTTATTCAAATAAATTAATGTCTAATGCTTAGAAAGGTGATTTTATAAAATGTGAAATGTCTATATGTATGTATAACTAGCAAAATAATAATATAAAATAATAATCATTGAGTAAATAATAGAATAATTGTATTCAAAATAAAAAAGTGAAGATTATTTTGGACGTGCAAGCTACAAATAAAAGTTTTGTTCTTCCAAGTAAAACCAAGGAGGCCTAATCGGGAGAGAAATGGCCCATTAAGATTCATTTGAAAAGATTAATCCAAAGATTTACTACCGAATAATTAATAGTGCTGCATCATATTTTAAACTCTAAAGCATGGTTAATGAAGCCAAACCGAATCCGTCGAGTCAACCTGAAAACTGGCAACTCAACCTCCAGTCCAGTCTAAGTTGTGTTTTGACCCGAGTCAAACCAGTCAACCCACTAGGTTTGTTGGGTCGACTGGGTTACCTTTTATTTTTACTAGAGAAACCTGTAAAAACTGCTATTTGTATGTATATGTGTGGGTAAAGGATGTACTATTTTCTTCATAATGTTAAACTGTTGAAAATTTTTGTGATAAATAATCTTAGTTGCTAAGATTGGAATCTCGCAGAGAAAGATGTCTGTATATAATAGTCAACATTGCTAAATACATGTGCCTAGTAAAATTAAGGGAAACTGATAAAAAAGAACTTGAAAATTGCAAAATCCTAAATTAGTTTTTTACCACTCTGTACAAGGTACTAGCTGCTCATGATAAGCAATTCACAACTTGTTTATATGATTTAGAATTTTTACATTTTCTGAATACGTTTTTCATTTTCCCTAAAACAAGTAGTCTTAGTTGTAGAATATTTCAATTAAGTTGTCTATTGTAACATCCATTTTTTTAAAATTTTAATTAGCATTAGAAAATATTATTTTATGATAATTGAAATTTATTATCATGTATTTAAGTAATATGATTTTACTTAAATATTATTATTGAAAATTAAAATAAAATATAATATATATTTAAATAGTTAAATGGCAAAAAAACAAAAGAAAAAAAGGAATAAATAAAGAAAACGGGGTCCTTTTGTAAAATTACAATTCCTTGGGTCAGATTTGGTAGTTTCATCGAAAAGTCTTTTAAAACAGTGACAGCATCAGTTTTCTCTTTCTTCCCGGCGCGTTTTCTTCTTTCACTGTGTCGTCCACCATTGTTGCACAGAGGTGAAACTTTGAAGCTTATTTTAGTAAGCAAAATTACCTTTAATCACTAAACTTCCTTCATAAAATCTATTCTATGAATTTTTTTCTTTCATATCGTAGTAATTTTGTCATGATTAGACGAAATTTTTAAAGTTAGGGTTTTGATAAGTTTTGAGTTTTAACAATATAAGAGTATATAAATGTATAGGGATGTTAATGGATAATTTTCATCAGTTTGAATTTTTAATTTGGTCGTTTTATTATTTTACAATAATTTTTTTTTGAATCAGATCTAATATTGTATTTATTGATTATTTGCCCAATGAAAATGATATTAAACAATTTATTTTAGGTTTTAGAAGTGCTATTAGTGATTTAATCGGTTTAGTTTGGTTATTGATTGATTTGTGAATTTTAAATATATTTTTTAGATAATCTTTTATTTTTGTGGCATATAGGGTGTTGGTACCAATTGAATTTGGTTTTTATAATTTATCTTGGCTCTTTAGAGCCTATAATAATTTTTGGATGGATGAGATTTGAAGTTGATGATGAAATATGAAGGTTAGAAATTTTTGGTGAAACTTTAAGCATTGAAATTTGGTATTTTTGGACACACTGAGGAAATATAGATATTTTTAGTTATTCTATTGGATGAAACATAATTTATGAAAGAAAGAAATTAGAACTTTAATAAACATTTGAGGATATTTGATTTATGCGATATTTAAGAATTTAAAAATAGCAATTTTTAGGGATTTTTGGTATATTGGTTATAATTTTAAGAAATGTAACATAATTATTGAATGATAGAAAGGGAATTAAGATGAAGAGTTTGAATTATAATTGTAGATGGACTATTGTTGAAGAACTTGAAGTTTGGAAAGAAGATGAATTTTTTTTATTTAAATTTATATATACTTGTTTTATTATCATTATATTAATTTGTGATTTAATCAATCGTGTAGATTAATTGTGTTTGGTGACTTGAGCTTTGCGCTTGGACTATTGTGGTATTGAATATTTGCTTTAGCATGAGGTAACCACTTTTAATTTATTTTATAAGCTTGTCATGGGTTGTAAGATGTTTTGTAAAACATCTTTTGAAATGTAAGTGTCATATTAATTTAAAATTTGCTTATGGTGATTAAGTTGTGAAATTAACATGAAGTTACCTTTGAAAACTATGTTCTATATGTTTATAAATCATTGGTGAAGCGGATAATAGTTTGACACTATGATTTATATTAATGACTCTTTATATCATGAGATATTACATTGTAATTAAGAACGTGGTGGAAAATGATAATATATGTGTTATGGAAGGATGGTGGTTGTATAGTTGGGGCTTGGGTTGTGATGAAGTTCGGAAAGAAGATATACTTGGTACACCATAAAGTCCATGGCAATAGTCTCCACTACTGATCATAGTGGTTGACAGTATATTAGACCTTCCAAGTCTTGGACCCAGTTGTGGGCGGCTTTGGGAATGATCAACTCTCATGAGTCTTAAACCCAGTTGTGGGCGACCATAGAGAGAATGACACCTTCCAGTTTTGGATCCAGTTGTGGGCGGCTAGGAGGGGGCTCATTAACCTCATATTGATAGTTGACTCTGGCCAAATCTACTATCGTTATAGGTTAGAGTCCATGTCAGGTGATACAAGGAGGAGTTTGGTGGTGGAGATTGTGTATAATTGTGATGTACTGTGTTGGTATATATTTGGTTACTAATTTGTTCATATTGAATTCCATTATGCTACCAACTTCTCTGTCTAGAGTATATTATTATTGTGTTTGGTATGTATTTGATGATCAAATGCTTTTTTGGTTTATAAATATAATCAATATACTTTTAAATGAACTTATCATTGCTTCACCTCTTATAACCCTACTTGAATATTTGATAAATTATTTGTTGGTTATTGGGACTTTATGTCTCATCCCGTGGTATCAACATTTTCAGGAGAAGGCCTCAGTACTAGTAAACGGTAAGGAAAAGGCTAGAGGCATAGTATTGTGTCAGCCTGTTGTAGAGCCTCCTCTTTTGAGACGTTTATGTGGGAGATTAATATATTGCCATAATTTTAGGCTGTATATACTCTTAATATTATTTTGTTTATTCTTAGATTTGAATGTATCGTTGTTAATATGCTGATGTTAGTCTATGATTTGGGCATATACCACTCCGGTGAGGGTATTTTGATAGCAATTGTTTTCTACGTGGAAAGTCCTATTTATGGATAATACAGTTAATGTTTGAATGTCATTGAATCATATCTGAGTTGAGATGACAGAATATCAAATTTATTTTTATTTTTCTCAATTGTTTTATATGGATATATTATGAGGTTTATGGATGAGGTTGTTTCACCTATTGGTCAAAAGACTTGGAAATAAAACAAAGAAATTGTAGGGTCAATTTGTTTATTTTGACCTCTGTGCACAACATTCCATCTTTAGATGGTCCATTGAATTTTCCTAATTTTTATAGTCATAAAAGTATTAAAATAGGGAAGAAATATTATAAAGATTAACCTCTAGTAGTCATAAATAGCATGCCTCTATGTAATTATATATCAATTAAAAGAAAAAAAGAGTCTTTGCACTTATTTACAGTCATATTTCATTAACTGATATTAAGGCTTTGTTTGGAAAAAGTTTCAAAACTTAGGTTTGATTACAAAACTTAAGTTTTGTCCAAGTACGATTTTTTTTCTAAAAAGCTATTTTGGATACAAAATCAAGGTTTTTAAAAAAATTATTTTCTTATCAAATCACACACTCTCTCATAATAAATTTTATCTTTCCTACTTTTTCGTTATTTCCTACTTTTTCCCTTTTCATCTTTTCTATCTTTTCTTTCCTTCTCTTTCCTACTTTTTCTTTCTTTTTATTCCCTTCTTTCTACTTACCTTTTGCCTTGGAATCCATAAAAGCTAATAACTTCCCAAACATAAAACGCTTTTCAAAACCTAGGTTTTACCTCGAAATCCGTAAAAGCTATTCTTCAAAATCTAGGTTTTACCTCATAATTCATAAAAGCTATTCTCAAAATTGATTACAAACAAGCTCTAAATTATCTTTTGCTGAAAAATAAAAATAGCATGTATATGTTCATTTCCTTGAGATCTTGTTAGCTTTGATAATTATTTTTTATGAATTGTTAGATTGAGAGAGAGAGAGATCAGTTGAATCTTAGCTTGTTTCCCATTATTTTATCAATTAAAGGGATTTGTGTAGATGGGTTCAAATTACATAAATGAACTAATTTTAACTATGACGGTTGTTGCATGCAAGAGTTTGTATATGAAAATAATGCTATGCATAAAAAAACTAAATAATCATATATAGCTTAGTCAACAGCGATACAGCTTGAAAATTGTTTTTATATAAGTTGTCCCTTTTAATTTTTTTATTTTAATTAAACAAAAAAAAGGTTGGTAAAAAAAATTAAACAAAAAAAGGACACGATTAAAAATAATATCATTATTTTGAAGATAACAATATAAAATTTTATAATCAGAGTAGAATAAGCTTCATATACATTTATTGATCATTGTGGTCCTTGGTTTATTGATAATTTGTGTAGCGGTTAATTCTAATTAATTTTTAAAGAATAGTTATATTATGTTTAATTTATTGCAATCAAATTAATTATCTCTTATATACCTTTATTTACTTTATTTGTTTATTAATTTTTTTCAATCTTAAATATAAAATCTCATTTATAGGACAATTTGTAATCAAACAAGATTTTATACTTAAAATCAAATAGAATATCATATTATGTCCCAACTTTTATTCTGTCCGATAAAAAAACCATACGAAGATTTATTATGTATAAATTAATTAAGAACATCAATTAAAAATTAGCAAGGATAATTTTCATTCAAATGAACTCATGGTTCATTCAAATGAAGGCCAATTTCTAAACTGTACATTTGAAATGTGCGGTTTAGAAAGTAGTGAATTACATTCGAATGAACCACTTTTTAGAAAGCAGTTGACTTCATTTGAATAAACCATGAGTTCATTCGAATGAAGGCCACTTTTTAAATCATACATTTTAAATGTGCGGTTTAGAAAGTAGTGAACTTCATTCGAATGAACCCATGGTTCATTTAAATGAATGCCTCTTTTTAGAAAGCAGTGGACTTCATTCAAATGAACCATATATTCATTCGAATGAATGTCACTTTCTAAACCATACCTTTTAAATATGTGGTTTAGAAAGCAGTGGACTTCATTCGAATGAACCCATGGTTCTTCGATTGAAGTCCACTACTTTGTGTTTTTATCTCTAGATTGCATACGTTGAAGTTGAGGCATTCATTCAAATAATATATGCCTCATTCGAATGAAAACAAACATCTGTTAAAGATCCATTGCTCTAGGTAAAAAATAATATATTTTATAAACTTCCGGGGTGAATCTGGCCCCAAGAAAACTTTTGGATACTCAGTGCTCTAACATGTAGGCAAAAATGCTACTTTTTATTACTTTAATGAAAACTACAAATTAATTAACATGGCATTCCATATACATTTACTTTTTGTTAATGTAATCCAAAATGTACTCAAAATCACTAAAAAAAGTATTGTATATCTGAGGCGATGATGTCACTACAGTGAAGTCAACCTTGGTAATTGATAAGTTGAATTATTGACAACAAAGGTTTTGCTTTTGTTCATCCATGAAACATTTTTTTCCCACATATCACTAAGTCCATATGGACTATAATTTGTTAGCATGGGACCTATTTTATAAATTCTTTGAGTTGACGCCACAAACTTTTATTCACGGCAGATATTCATCAACATATATAATAAAATTTCATTCATTGAATAGATTTTTCAAAGTATATATTTTTTATTTTCTTTTTATAGCTTGATAAACAATAACTTTTTCAATTAATTTGTCGATTTTTTAATTTTTTAAAAAGGAAAGGAATAAAATAATAACATTATTTTGAAGATCATATACATTTACAAAAGTAGTGAAAAATGATAACATTAGTCCTTGCATTATGGGCCATTAGCAAATTTTAATCTTCTGAATACTACAATTCTTTATTGATAGTTAGTCTAGATGTAATGTTAATTTAGCAATATGCAAAAAATATTTGCATTTACAAGCACATCTACATTTTTGTTTGGATTTATTTTTGATCCAAAGTTTCCTCGAAGTTTTCTTACAAGACAACATACATAGAAACACACTATACATAAATTAATTATATAATATATATTAGACAATAAATATATATTTGACAATTTTGTAAACAATTTTTCTTTGCTTTCATAAAAATTAATAGCCAACAGTTTGTAATTAAATATAGTGGTAATAGTAGTACTATGAAACTTCAGCTCAAAAAGAAAATAGCAAGTGTGTTCGCGTAAAGCTGTAAAGGGCATGTGATGAGCATTGGCTTCAAATAAAAACTAAAAATAAAATAAGAGCATGTGAGGATAAAATTGCGACGTTTTTAAACTTCGGGGTAATATTGAGACAGAAAAACTTCTTAGGCAACATTGCTACTTTGCGAAAACTTTCAAGGTAAAAATGAACTTATCTTGATACAAAATAGTATATGATAATGCCTGATATCATATTTTAAATGTTAAATTTCATCTTTGTTCAACATAGTTTTAATTTTTTGCCTTTAAATGGGATCAATTTTTCATTCAAAATAAAAAGAAAAATATGTGGTAAATGATGCATTTTTGTGCATCCATCTCTTCTTTCGTTAAAATAATTTTGTTTGAGGAATTTTGCAATAAAGAGTTTTGTTTCATTGAGAAGAAAAGTATTGTATATGCGGGTCCATCATGTCACTATAGTAAAGATGAAATATTTAATTTATTTTTAATTATTAATAACAACAAAGTATTTTCTTTTTGCAATCCATAAAATATATTTGTAATGTGTGATCAATATATAATTCCTTAACATAGAACCCATTTTAAAAATTCTTTAATAGTTGACGTTGCAAACCTTGATTCACGGTACATATGCTTTTGCCAAGTTATTCATGCTACATCAATTTCATCTCCACATATCATACCTAAAAAACGTCATTCATTCAGTCCTTTTTTTATTAAAAAGAAAAAAATTAAAAATTACAATAGAAAGCACTAAAAATTGTTATTTTCCATGTTTGCAAGAAAGTTTATAGCAGCGATAAAGATGTAGGACCCACACTAATATGTGTGTATGTATGTGTTTATGATGGAATATTTTACTTATAAATGTCAAACTGTTAGAAATTTTCTGTGATAAATTTAATATTTTATTTCATAGTTGGATACTCTGAAAGAGAGGCCTAAATTTAATATCCAATTGTGTCAAATATCTGTACATAGTAAAAGAAAGAGTCTGATATTTGATGTTGTGGAATATTTACCCCAGTTTGGACGGAGAGAAAATGATAGAGGAAAGAAAGTTTGAAGAGAAAATGTGGGAGTAATGAATTTTTCATTGTTTGGATGGGAGAGAAAAAGTGGGAGGAAACAAAAGTTGGAGAGAAAATGAGGTAAGGGTCATTGCCCCATTTTCTCTCCAACTTTTCTCTCCATATATGAAGAGAAAACTCTTTCTCATTATCTATCCACATGCTCTTTATTTCTTTTTTTAATTTTAATACACTAAATTTGATATATATATATATATATTAAATTATGATTGTTCCTTCCTTTTTTTAAAATAATAAATTTTAAGATATATTCTAATATCTAATTTATTTTTTAATTACTTACTAAAACCTTGCAACCTTAAAAAATGTTATTTTTTATATAAATTATTTTGTTTTCAAATATAACAACATGAAAATGTATGTTTAATAAATAATTTGATTTTAAATTATTTAATTATATTAATGTTAATATAATTTTTTATTGTTATATTTAATTTGAAACTATAGTTGATATATTTTAAGATACTTTAATTATTCAACTATTTATTTAAATATTTTTATCTAAGAAAATTTTAGTAATTCAACTATTTGTCTATTTTCCCTTCTCCATCTAAGCATATTAAGTGATAATATTTTCTTTCTAGTTTTCTCTTCTCCCAACTTTTCTTCCTATCCAAACGGAGCATTAAGCTCAGTGGATAGGGTTCTATCAGTCAAAGAAAAGAAAGGAAGTTAAATTGTGGGGTCAATTGACCTATTGGACCATTAGGAAATTTCCATTTTTTTGTTTCAATCCAATTGTAATAGTGAACAAATTTTTCCATCTGCTTTACCTTTTTGAAAGAACATTTATTTATTTATTTTGTTGGTTTTGGGATTCCTTTGGTAGGTAAAGATTTGGATTTTGCATGTGGTTCACGCTATGGGTACCATTATAAATACAACCTCTTTTTAAGAGTCCATATACCAACCATTATAAATACAACCTCTTTTCATATAGCCTTCCAACTTTTCACTTATGGCATTTTGAATCATCATCTTCTGTTTCCACTTGTTCTTTCTTTCTCCTTCCCTTTCTTCTTTGGTTTCTTCTCTCAACCCACCTTTATGTAGTTCTCATGACTCCTTCATGCTTCTTCAATTCAAAAACTCTTTCTCTCTCAATCCTTCAGCTTCAGGACAGTGTGGTGAGTTTTATGATTACTATTATCGTTATACTATTCAGTTTAAGAATACATCTTACCCAAAGACATCTTCATGGGGAAATGATTCAAATTGTTGCTTGTGGGATGGGATCACATGCGATTCCGTATCTGGTCACGTGATTGGACTGGATCTCAGTTGTAGTTGGCTCCAAGGTCAGCTCCATCCTAATAGCACACTCTTTCAACTTTCTTATCTGCAAACAATCAACTTAGCTTTCAATGATTTTAATGGGTCTGTGATGCCATCTCAATTTGTTGATCTTCTTGTTCTCATGCATCTAAACCTAAGCTCCTCTTATTTTGTTGGTGAAATTCCTCCTAAAATTGCACAATTGTCTCAATTGGTCTCTCTTGATTTGTCTTGGTCTGATTTAAGACTTGAACCATCCACTTGGGAGAAGCTCATTCGAAACATGATTGATCTACGAGAACTTGTTTTAGATTATGTAAATATGTCTTTCGTTGCACCAAGCTCCTTGTCTTTGCTCATGAATTTGTCATCCTCCTTAGTCTCCCTTAGACTTTCTGATACCCTGTTGCAAGGGAATATTACAAGTGACATTCTCTGTTTAGAAAACCTTCGACAACTAGATTTGTCCAATAATAGAAATCTCAATGGTCAACTTCCGAAGTCCAATTGGAGCTCTCCTATGTCACTTTTGGATCTTAGTTCCACAAATTTCTTTGAAGAGGTGTCTAATTCTATTGGCCATTTGAAACATCTTAATCATTTGAATCTAGAGGCATGTCATTTTGAAGGACGGGCTCCTTTTGGTCTGAGGAATCTTACTCAACTTACTTATTTGAACCTTTGTTGGAACAAGTTTAGTGGTGACATCTCATTCCTTTCAAGCCTAGAACATCTCACATCCTTACTTCTTGGGTCTAATAATTTTTTCGGTGAAATCCCTTATGAAATCTCACAGTTATCTAAATTGGTCTCACTAGACATGTCTTTTAATGTTAATGAGAATGGGAGTTCATTGCTAAGATTTGAGCCTTCCACTTGGGAAAAGATGATTCTAAACACAACTAATTTAAGGGAGCTTAACTTATGTTACGTGAATATGTCCTCTGTTACACCACACTCCTTGTTTTCACTTAGGAATGTGTCATCCTCTTTGGTCAGTCTTCTTCTTTGGCGTACTTCTTTGCAAGGTGATATAACAAATACCATTTTGTGTCTAGAAAATCTTAAAGCTTTAATTTTGGGAGGGAGTACAAATATTGAGGTTCAACTTTCAAAGCTCAATTGGAGCTCAATAATGGACTTGTATCTCTCTGGCATCCCTTTCTTGGGAGAAGTACCAGATTCCATTGGCCACTTGAAGTCCCTTGAAGGGTTATATCTTAGGGATTGTCAATTTGAAGGGCATATTCCTTTGAGTTTCAAGAATCTCTCTCATCTCATTGACTTGGACCTTTCCTCAAACAAATTTAGCGGTGGGGTCTCATTTCTTTCAGCACTTGTAAATCTCACTTCCTTATGTCTTTCCAATAATAGTTTTAGCGGTCAAATCCCATCATCACTTTCAAACCTTGAACATCTCTACAGCTTGGATCTTTCAATAAATAACTTTAGCGGTGAAATACCTAATGTATTTAGAAAGCTTAGTAAACTAGAGAGTTTGAGGCTTAATAATAATAATTTCAGTGGTCAAGTCCCTTCATCACTTTCAAACATAAGTGTCACATATCTTGATCTTAGCTTCAACTTGGTACAAGGAAATCTGCCGATCCCATTCTATGGAGCTTACTTTTATTCGGTCTCAAAAAAATAAATTTAGTGGAGACATTTCCTTTCTGTTTTGCAATGCGAGCACACTTGAAATACTCAACTTGTCAAACAACAACATGTCAGGACCTATTCCAAAATGCCTTGCTGGTCTACCTAATCTCTCTGTTCTGGATCTACAGATGAATGATTTTTTTGGAACTTTGCCAAACAACTTTTCAAAGAGCAATGTGCTGCAAACTTTGCATTTCAATAGCAACCAACTCAGGGGATCGTTGCCTCAATCTTTGGCTCATTGTAATCCACTAGAAATTCTTGATGTTGGTCACAATGAGATCAGGGATACATTTCCTAGTTGGCTTGATGATTTGCCCGAGTTACAAGTGCTTGTTCTGAGAGAGAATATGTTTTATGGGGCCATTTCTTGTTCCAATAATACCAAGCATCCATTTCCTAAATTAAGGATTTTTGACCTTCCAAATAATCATTTTCATGGATCTTTGCCAAGAACATACATCAAGGGGTTTAAAGGAATGATGAAAACATATGATGTTGAAGCTGGTTCACAATATAAGGGAAGTAAAAATTATTCAACCTATAAGGATTCAGTGATAATCACTTGGAAAGGTTACCATAGAGCTGGTAAGGATTTTGAAAATATTCACCACCATTGACTTGTCAAATAATATACTTGATGGGGAGATTCCAAAAGCCATTGGAGAGCTTCATGCACTAATAGGGCTTAATCTCTCCCACAATAGAATCACTGGTTCTATTCCAAAGTCCATTGGAAAATTGACAAGTCTAGAATGGTTAGATCTTTCATGCAGCAAGCTCAAGGGTGAGATTCCTCAAGCAATGACGAACCTCAACTTTCTTGCTGTTTTGAACCTTTCACAAAATCAACTTGAGGGGGCCATACCAAAAGGTGAACAGTTTGATACTTTCCAAAATGATTCATACGAAGCAAATTTAGGACTGTGTAGTGTTCCTATCAAAAACTTGCAAGAAGGATGAAGGAGACTCACCTGCACCAAGTTTTGATTCTGATGAGAAATTTGGATTTGGTTGGAAGCCAGTGGCCTTGGGATATGGATGTGGAATGGTATTTGGAATCTTCATTGGGTATATCATGTTCTCGATTGGAAAGCCTCTATGGCCTATTAGGACTTTTGGGGGCCGATCCAAGAAACAAGTCAAAAGGAGAAGAAATAGAGCTTGTGCAAATTAAAGATTGAGTTACTTCAAAAATTTGGCATTGTATTGTGTTATATAAGTTCTTGATTGTTTATCTTTTTTGTTTGGCTAGTTTGTAACATGTCTGTTGTGTACTCTAGCAATACTAAGAAGGGTATATTATTATGTTTTTATTATAGATGGAAAGGCCTACTATTTTGTTTATGCAAGTTTCAGTGGTTTGTTATGAATGCTTTATTATTGTGTGTTTTATTTTAGATGTAACATGCCTCACTGCTTTTTTTATCTCTTTTAAATTGTGCCTTACCTCTTGCTATAAAGAACTGACTGGAAGCCATTTTTTTAAAAGGATGTTTTAACTAACAACTATTGAGGCTTGTATTAATAGCACCTAAATAATAGAATAAAAAACCTTTGGGCCAGAAAGTTGGCCCATGCATACTTGGGACACTGATCTTTGTGCATTTTGTGACTGGGCTCATGGATCTTTTCTTATATTTTCCAGTAATTCAATAATGCTAATTGGGCCTCCGTTTGGGACTTTTTGTAGATAATGTAACCTTCTATGTTTTTTGTAACAAAAAAAAACCTTCTATGTTTTTGAGCTCTCTTATCTGCTAGGTATATCTTTATTGATATATATTTATTTTAGTTCCAAGCATTTTTTGAAAATTTTATTTTGATATCCGGAACTTTCATATATGAAAACAAATGTGATTTAGTTACATGGCCTTTATTTTATATATCTATAGAAGTTTTTCTTCTGCATCATTTATTAATCGTTTATAATTTAGGAAATTTAACATTAACTATTTCACAATTTTAAGTTTGTCAAATATTTTACTTTGTTGAAATATGCTGATGTTGATTTTCAAACAATATTTGGATATGTGAAAGAGAGAGAGAGATTTTAAAACTCCTAATGAAAATGTCCATATACGGTTATTTCAGTGTAAGATATGATATTTGTGACTTGTCATTTAATTATTGAATTAACTCTGAAAGCTAATTCTGTTGTTTTTAACTTGGGTTATTTGTAGAATATTTCAGAAAATATTTTGGGCTATATAAAATTCTTTTAAATATATTTTTATTTTGTAATTGTTTGGTAATTTTGTTAATTGCCTGGAGTTAATTATTTGATTAAATAGTAGGATTCAATTGTGCTTGTCTCATGATTTATTTAATCAAATGTTGTTTTATTTTATGTGTCATATTTACACTCTTGGTTGATTAAATTATGGTTCTCACGTTTATATTCATAAGTAACATATACTTTAACAACGTTTGTTATGGAAAAGCTTGGAAGTTGAAGTGGGTCACAAAGGAAACAAAAGAAAAAAAATAGCATGTGTGATCACGTAAGGCCGTAAAGGGCACGCGATGTGTATTGGTTTGGAATAAAAACTAAAAATAAAGTAAAATAAGAGCATGTGAGGAGCATAGGGGGAGACCGCGAAACGGTCATTCCAGAAAAATACACCTCAAAGTAACGTGGTCCAATAAAGTATATAACATTCCATGCAAATTGTCATGCAGGAACTAATAAGCTTATGCATATTTTTACACGCACACTTTACCATGAAATTTGATCTTATGAACAAGTTTTGTTTCTTAAAAAAAATTAATTAGTAGGTCATGGAAATAGCACGCTTTACCAATTTTTTTTTTTTTTGCATTTATGTGCACATCACATCTGATGATTGTTACAATTTATTAAATGATGCATTTATATATCCATATATATATATGACAATACATTTTTTAAAGCTCTCGAGTTTACAACCTCTTTGGATGGTCCAAATTTAGCCCTTTTTTGTTACTTAATATTTTAGATAATCCAAATTTCTTGCTTTATAAATTTATTTTTGACGGAAGGTTCCTCGAAGTTTCTTTATATGAGTATGTACATATGAAAAGGCTATATATAAATTAATAATATATTTTAGATTAACTTAATTTAAATTTTACCTTGAAAAAATATAGTCCATGATTCAATGTATAGTATTTCCTTTTTTTTTATCCATAAAGTCTTCTATTTTGAAAATAATTTATGAGTTGACTCCACAAACCTTTATTTACTGTGCATCAATTCATGGTCAAGAAAATATGGAACTTTGTAACTATTGTGGCCAAGAAAATATTGTAACAAATGTGTTTGCAGAAGAAATTCTTTTCAAAATGAGTTTTGTTTAATTGAAAAGAAAAGTATTGTATATCATGTCTATCACGTCACTTTATTGAAGATGACATAGTTAACTATTTGTTCATAGGTGGTAAGTTGGCCAACCCACGGGTTGGGCTAAAAGATCTACACGCTGATGATTTGGTATTTAACCAATTCAGCCCACTACTTTTTTTAAATTTTTTCATAATTTTTTTCACATCATATTTTTTTAACTTGAATTATCTTTTTCATTTTTTCAATACCTAAAATAAAATATCTTTTTTCATAAATTTAATTTATAAAAATAAATTATAAAATCGAACATAAAATGTCTAATTCAAATTTTAAATAATACAACTTAAACATATATAATACACTTCATAAATTTAAATTCACACATTACAATTCAAATTAAATATAAAACACACATTAAATAATCAACAATAATCCAATATCAATTAGATTTACATTATGATTGGATATTATTTACATATTTTTTATTAATCCATTCTATTTTATTTTTTAAGAAAGGGGTTGGCATGCCCAACCAGCGGGTTGGCTGGTTAACCCGCCGTAGGTTGATCTAAAAAGACATGCCTTCTAGCAGACACCTTTTAGCCAACCCAACCCATCAATTTTTTTATGGGGAGGCCTTCGGACTCAATCCATATCACCGGCTCTAGTCCATGACACATTACTTCATGTACACATATAATTGAATATGTTATTTATTGACTCATTCTTTTTTTAGAAATATAATAGATTTTCCAAGTTGTATGTCTTGTTTTGAGAGCAAGAGAAACCGGTAAAAATTGCTATTTGCATAGAATACTATAGAATTTGAAAATTTTAATGGCAATCTAAGCTATATATATGTAATAAAGTTTACAGCAATAATGAAGATTTAGGACACATACATATATGTGTTTATGTGATAGGGTTGTGTTAATTGCAAAGATTAAACTATTTTATTTATAAAAATTAAACTAGTGGAATTTTTTGTGATAGGGTTGTGTTAGTTGCAAAGATTGTAATTTCCTTGCGAGAGATGCTCACATTTTAATATCTGATATTGTTGGATGATTGTGATTAATAAAATAAATATTTTTAATTATGGAACATTTAAATTGAGGGGCCTATTGGTCAAAGAAAAGGGGAAAAAAGAAATTATGGGATCAATTGTGGAGACGAGTTCAAGTTAGATGAAGAAACTAATGACTATATAGAAAAAATTAACTAAATAATCTTATATAGGTCAGTCAACTAACATAGCTTGAAATTTTTATATAATTTTGCCCTTTTGATTTTATTTAACAACAAAGGAAAGTACTTAAAATAATATAATTGAAGATAACATTAATCAATTTTGCAATAAAGAGTTTTGTTTAATTGGGAAGAAAACTATTGCATCCAGTCCATCTTGTCACTATATTGAAAATCAAATATTTAATTTAATTATTAATAACAACAAAGTATTTCCTTTTTTTTTCATCCATAAAATCCTCTTCTTCTTTTTTTTAGTAAACCATAAAATCTTTTTGCACATAGGGTTCATATATAATCTATTAACATGGGACTCATTTTGAAAATAATTTATGACTTGACTTCATAAACCTTTATTTACGATGCATCAATTCATCTACACATATCATAAATAAAACGAGTGATTGAGGGACTCCTTTTCTAAAAAATCAAAACGAAAAGCCATTGAAAATTCCAAATCAAGACGTAGGCTTATGTTTTTTCCCTTAACTTCAAATATCTTTCTGCTAATCACGTTCCATCTCTTTTTTTTCTTATGTTCTTACTTGCGTTCAGACTCAATTCCAATAAACGTATATGTAAATTAATCATATAATATTCATTGGACAATTAATGTATATTTTACAATTTTGTATACAATTTTTATTTCCTTTCATAAAAATTATTGGCCAACCGCAAGCGTCAGCTGTCCTGTACGTATTAGTGTTACTATTGCCAATAATTTTTATGAAAAAGCCACGAAGTTGAAGCAGGTCAAAAAGGAGCAAAAGAAAACTAAAAATAAAGTGAAATAAGAGCATGTGAGGAGTATGGGGTAGACCGCAAAATGGGCATTCTGAAAAATAAGAGGAGAAGCCAGGGACAAAATGGTAAAAGAATCAGGTGGCGTGCTTCGAAGGAGGGAGGAAATTGTGGCGATGTTGGAGAGATAAACGGTGTCTACAGTGTAAGTTGGAACAACATGAAGAAAATAATAAAAAAAAAGATGGAAGTAAAAGAAGGCGAAGAATATTATTAAAAAGAAGAAGGGAAAAGATAAACCGTGTGGGTCCGACTTTATCTTTTAAAAAAAGAAGGCCAAAGGTAAACCGTGTGGGGGTGACTATATATTTTTGAAAAATTTATCTTTTTGAAAAGAAGGTGAAAAATAAACAATGTGGGGTTGACTGTGTTAGATTATTTTATTTACAAAAGTTAAACTAGTAAAATTTTGTGTGATAGAATTGTGTTAGTTATAAAAATTGTAATTTCATTGTGAGAGATGCTCATATTTAATATATGATATTGTCGGATGCCTTTGCTTAATAAAATAAGTATTTTTAATTGTGTAACATTTAAATTTAGGGAACTATTGGTCAAAAGAAAAGGGAAAAAGAAATTATGGAATCAATTGTGGAGATGAGTTCAAGTTAAATGAAGAAACTAATTTTAAATATGATGATTATATATAAAAAAGTAACTAAATAATCATAGATAGCCCAGTCAACTAGCAAAGCTTGAAATCAAAGATGCTGACAGGTGATGAAATTGAAGCAGTCAAATGCATCAGACTCCCAAGGGACAATGCTACTGATACAAGACTATGGTTGAATAGCAAAGATGGCTGCTATTCTGTGGAACTCGGGTATAAGGTTGCAGTCAGTGCTGAGGTGGAAAGGGGAGACAATGGTATTGGTACATCATACAGACCATCCAAGAGGCTATGGAGATGCATATGGAGAATTCAAATGCCCCCTAAGATTAGGCATTTCATGTGGGGAATGTGTAATAACATTCTTGCAACAAAGGAGAGACTATTCAGGAGAAAATGTGCAGCCTCACTACTATGCACACTGTGTAAAAACCAGGTAGAGACAGTTGAACATTTGATATTCCTTTGTCCCTAGGCTAAGGAATGCTGGTTTGTTTCCCCACTGACACTAAAATTTGAAAATGAAAATATACAGAGAACTGATAAGTGGATGGGAAGAGTGGATGGATAGGAAGGATGGCCCAGATGAAGAGAACATAGCTCTCTTTGCTGGAATATGCTGGGAAATCTGGAAAGGAAGATGTAGATATGTGTTTGAAGGGGCTGAGGTGAATGCATGGATGTGCGTAACTAATGCAATGAGAATGGTGGAAGAGTTTAATGAGGCAGCAATGAAGGCTGGAAGGCAGCTGGAAAAGGAGAAAAGAGCTGTCAAGTGGCAAAAACCTAAATGGGGGATGGTGAAAGTGAATGTTGATGCATCTTATGATCAGGAGAAAAAGGAAGCTGTTATAGGGATTATTGGTAGGGATTGGAATGGAAGTTTTGTGGGAGGTATAGGGAAAAGAATGAGGGCAGAATCAGTGTTAATGGCAGAAAGCCTGCAGTGTTGGAAGCTTTAAAGGGGGGAGATGTGTGGTGGGAAGGAAAGATAGTCATAGAAACTGATTGTCTGAGCTTGTACAACATGCTGAGGAACAAGGAAGTTAAGGGATGCGAATGGGAATGCATAGATTTTATTCAACAATGTATAAGGCTGCTGGAATCTGACTTGTACAGGAACTGGGAAGTTTCAAGGACTGCAAGGGAAGTTAATAAAGTTGCTGATCTCATGGCAACTATGGTAAAGAAGGGATTGGCACCGCAAGGATGGCTTATACAGCCACCATCTCCTCTAAGACAGATGATGGCAGGAGACTTGGAGGTAGATCAGTGCGACAAAACTGGGATAGGCTAATGAGAGAGAACTGATAAGGTAACATGCTGACACATTAGTAAGTAGCTCTGATATAGTTACTCTAGTAATTAGTAAGTGTAGTTTTATCAGTGTAGTTGGTATGCTAAGGAATCTTTTTTTTTCTGTTATTGATAGGTTGTAACTAGGATTGACTTGATTTTGGTGAGTTTTGTGTGATAGGTTGTATGATTAGGCTTTTATGAGTGCTTCTCGGCTTCGGCTATTACTGAATGTAATGCTTGTAATATTGTGGTAATAAAATGAATATGCTTTGACCAAAAAAAAGGAAAGGAGTTAAAACAATATCATTGAAGACAGCATTAATCAATTTTGCAATGCAGAGATTTGTTTAATTGGGAAGAAAACTATTGCATATCCAATCCATCGTGTCACTGTATTGAAAATGAAATATTTAATTTAATTATTAGTAACAACAAAGTATTTCTTTTTTCATACATAAATGCTCCGTTTGGCAAAGCTTTTCAGGAGCCTAAAAGCACGTTTAACAGTGTTTTTCTGCAAAACAAGATAATCTCATTCACATATTTACCTCGGCTTGCGTAAAAGTACTTTTTCAACATTTTTTCAATCGAGCCAAAAATCTTCTTTGCTCTTTTTTGAGTAAACCATAAAATCTTATGTACAAAGGGTCCATATATAATTTATTAACATGGGACCCATTTTAAAAATAATTTGAGTTAACTTCACAAACCTTTATTTACTATGCATCAATTCATCTACAGATCTCATAAATAAAATGCGTGATTGACGGAGTCCTTTTCAAAAAAAAAATCAAAACTGAAAACCGTTGAAAATTCCAAATCAAGATGTAGGCTTCTGTTTTTTCCCCTTAACTTCATATATCTTTCCGCTAATCACGTTCTATCTCTATTTTTTTTACTTCTTACCTGCGTTCATACTCAATTCCAATAAAATACTAAAAGAGATGAGCCATTTTTAATGATTCCCCATTTTCACATATCCATCAAAATTATTTTGTTCTCAAACTTTTTTATCCTTCCATTTTCTCTCAACTGCTTCCTTTATTCAAATAAATTAATGTCTAATGCTTAGAAAGGTGATTTTATAAAAATGTGAAATGTGTCTATGTATATATAACTAACAAAATAATAATATAAAATAACTATCATTGAGTAAATAATAGAATTATTGTATTCAAAATAAAAAAATAAGTGAAGATATATATGAGGAACGCGGAAGCTCGTACTTTCTTTGAACTCATGGAAAAAGCTGACAAAGCTCTATATCCTGGGTATGGAAAGTACTCCAAATTATCATTTTTAATTAAATTGTATCACATTAAGTGTCTACGTTGTATATCTGATAAGGGAATGTCGATGATATTACAATTGTTGCTCGACGCATTCCCTGAAGCATCGATCCCAGCATCCTTTTATGATACAAAGAAGATTATCACTAAATTGGGTTTGAAGTATGAAAAAATCCATTTTTGTCCAAATGATTGCATGCTTTATTGGGGAGAAGATGCGGATAGAGAAATTTGTAAGCAGTGTAACACCTCGAGGTACAAGCCGAACGGGAAGGAGAAGAATAAGAAGAAGAAACCTGCAAAGATTCTTAGGTACTTTCCCTTGAAGCCGCGACTTCAGAGATTGTATTTCTCAACTAAAACTGCTGAGCACATGAGGTGGCATGCTGTTGAAGAGAATCCCGATGGTAAGTTAAGACATCCGTGGGATTCCGAGGCTTGGAAGGGGTTTGATAAAGAATTTCCAGATTTTACGGCGGATCCGAGAAACATACGCCTTGCTCTGGCGACTGACGGATTCAATCCTTTCGGGAACCTAAGCACAAGTTACGGTATTTGGCATGTGGTATTAGTTCCATACAATTTGCCTCCTTGGATGTGTATGAAGCAGAACTCATTCATTTTGTCTATGATCATCCCAGGAAATAAAGCACCGGACAATGATATTGATGTGTACCTGCAACCTTTGATGAAGGAGTTGGTTGAATTATGGAATGATGGGGTTGAGACATATGATGCATATGATAAGGAGCTGTTCAAATTGCGTGCGGCTTTGATGTGTACGATAAGTGACTTTCCGGGTCTTGAAACTTTATCTGGATGGAACGTACATACTGGCCTCGCTTGTCCCGTGTATAACTTTGACGTGGAGCCATTACGCCTACCACACAGTTGGCAGCGGTGCTTTATCGAACATTACCGATTCTTGAGGGCGAGCATAGATTTAGGTTGCAAAGAAATCGTTTTGATGAAAAACATGAAAGAAGATGACCACCTGTCATGTTAAGTGGTTTTGATATTTTGAGTCAGCTTACTGATGTTAATTTTGAGTTTGGAAAAAATTATAATTCAGAACGAGGCGGAAGGAGACCACGTAGTACTTTGGAGGTTGACCCGGTTCAACAATGGCGGAAGAGGAGTATATTTTTTACTCTTCCTTATTGGAAGACTAATATGCTACGTCATAGTCTTGATGTTATGCACATTGAAAAGAATGTGTGCGATAATGTTCTGTACACTTTGTTGAACGAATCTGGAAAGTCCAAAGATCATCTATGAGCTAGGAAGGATTTACAATCCATGGGAATTTGTCATGATGATTGGGCAGACGACAATGACAAGTTTCAACCAGTAAAATTCACCTTAACGAAGCCGAATAAGGATATATTTCTCTCAACGTTGAAGAACATTAGGGTTCTTGATGGATATTCAAGCAACATTTCAAGGTGCAATCTCAAAAGGTATCTGGATTAAAGAGTCATGACTCACACATCATTATGCAACAATTACTACCATTGGCACTTAAAAACACATTGCCTCTAGAAGTGTCAACGGTATTGGTGGATCTTTGTTCATTCTTCAGAAAGTTGTGTCCAAAGGTCTTATCACTGAGGAGTTCGATCAACTGCAGCAGCAGATAATTCTCACATTATGCCATCTGGAAATGATCTTCCCTCCCTCATTTTTCACTGTCATGGTGCACCTCACCATACACCTTGTGCGCCGCGGTTCTTTTGAACCACTGCTAAATCGTTTGCCACGGTGGGTTTTACAACGGTTTGTCTAACCGCTACAACATGTGGTTGTAGCGGTTATAACCGCTACAAATACATAAAATAACCGCTACTAATGTAGCTTTTTTTGTAGTGTATCGTCCATGATTCAAGGTATATAATAAAATAAAAATATGTCATAAATGTTGCAATTAGGTGTATCCATCTTTTCTGTCATTAAAATAATTTTGGAGGATATACAAGGAGGTGTACTTTGTAACTATTGTGGCCAAGAAAATATTGCAACAAATATGTTTGCAGAAAAAAATTGCTTTGGAAATTTTGCAATAAAAAGTTTTGTTTGATTGGGAAGAAAAGTATTGCATATCTGGGTCCATGATGTCACTATATTGAAGATGAAATATTTATTTTAATTAATAATAAGAACAAAGTATTTTCTTTTTTTCATCCATAAAATCTTCTACTTTTTTTTTGAGTAAACCATAAAATCTTCTTGTACATATGGTCCATATACAATTTATTAACATGGGACCCTTTTTGAAAATAATGTATGAGTTGACTCCACAAACCTTTATTCACAGTGCATCAATTCATGGTCAAGAAAATATGGAACTTTGTAACTATTGTTGCCAAGAAAATATTGCAACAAATATGTTTGCAGAAAAAAAATTGCTTTGGAAATTTTGCAATTAAAAGTTTTGTTTGTTTAGGAAAGAAAAGTATTGCATATCTGGGTCCATTATGTCACTATGTTGAAGATGAAATATTTAATTTAATTACTAATAACAACAAAGTATTTTCTTTATTTTCATCCATAAAATCTTGTTGCGCATATGGTTCATATACAATTTATTAACATGTGACCCATTTTGAAAATAATTTATGAGTTGACTCCACAAACCTTTATTTAAGGTGCATCAATTCCTGGTCAAGAAAATATGGAACTTTGTAACTATTGTGGCCAAGAAAATATTGTAACAAATATGTTTGCAAAAAAAAAATTGCTTTGGAAATTTTGCAATAAAAATTTTTTTTTATTGGGAAGAAAAGTATTGCATATCTGGGTCCATATGTCACTATATTGAAGATGAAATATTTAATTTAATTATTAATAACAACAAAGTATTTTCTTTATTTTCATCCATAAAATCTTCTATTTTTTTGAGTAAACCATAAAATCTTGTTGCGCATATGGTTCATATACAATTTATTAACATGTGACCCATTTTGAAAATAATTTATGAGTTGACTCCACAAACCTTTATTTAAGGTGCATCAATTCCTGGTCAAGAAAATATGGAACTTTGTAACTATTGTGGCCAAGAAAATATTGTAACAAATATGTTTGCAAAAAAAAATTGCTTTGGAAATTTTGCAATAAAAATTTTTTTTTATTGGGAAGAAAAGTATTGCATATCTGGGTCCATATGTCACTATATTGAAGATGAAATATTTAATTTAATTATTAATAACAACAAAGTATTTTCTTTTTTTTATCCATAAAATCTTCTATTTTTTTAGTAAATCATAAAATCTTCTTGTACATATGGTCCATATACAATTGATTAACATGGGACCCATTTTGAAAATAATGTATGAGTTGACTCCACACACCTTTATTTACGGTGCATCAATTCATGGTCAAGAAAATATGGAACTTTGTAACTACTATGGC
>JANTPZ010083420.1:0-20159 GCA_025593235.1 Vachellia pachyceras | reverse complement strand
AACAGCTGGCTACTTGCTTGTCCCTGCAGATTATCCGAGGTCCAACTTACTCCTTTAGTGCCAATATAAGTGTTGAAGCATGCACTAATACGATGATGCTGGGGGAGTTCTGCAACAATACAGTCTATCCTCTCTCATGCACAGGGCCTGATGTCTTTGATGCTTCTGACAATGTGGCTGACAAGCCAATGGTAAAAAATGTAATGAACTGCAGAAATAATTTTGAAATTTTATGTGTTCAGGAAGGTGTAGCAAAAGTCTACTCGTTGGATATAATGAATATGTTGGAAGAGTTGAGCATTATGGCCACAAATGTCAGTTTCGATTCCTCTGCATCAACTAATGGTGCAAACGGTGTTAATTTAGCATGTTTTGTTCGCCATGGAGCAATGCCTTCAGCAACTTTGCATGATTATTCCAGTAATTTATATAAAGCTCCTTTGACTATACGATCACCACTGATTGGTCGTTGGTACATTATTATATTACCACTTAATCTTACAAGAAATACTGGAGACTCTGCAGAGAGTGATGCAAGAATCTGCTATTCAATGGAAACACAATTGTCTGAATGCCCAGTTGGAAACACTGGACCAAATTGCAAAATGGCAAGCTACAAACTTCAGGTGGGATTTATTGCAAAACATGAATCTTCCTCTTCCTTCTGTGCTGTTATGTTATGTGCTTTTCTTACTTTCAATTTTAAGAGTATGATAATACAATTTATTCCGTGTCAGTGATATTTCTTGGATTTAAAATTGGAAAGGTTAAATGAAGACATGAATGCATGCAATCTTATCATGATGATTATAATATAATAATCTTAAGGAAATATATATTATACAATTAAGTTGGCATCTACTTTATGGTAGTGAATGAAAGACTGTTTCAATATGTGAAATGTACATGTCTAGTTCAATTGGATGTAGGGTATAGAAGAAGAAAACTTGCTTTATCTCACAGTAGGTGTGGTATGCCTTTATCCTTCTAATTCCCCCTCCCAATCCCTTTCCCTGACTAAACATAGCCCTTTTGAGATCTCAGGCTTGTGATCTATTTATGCCCTTGTCCTTAGCAGCATGGTGGTTTACAACATGCCTAAGCCTCTTACACAGGAGTACAGGACACACCCTACGGTTTTTCTCAACATGTTCATATCATGACCATAGAAACCAAGCTATTGGCTTGAAAATTTTCAGTTAGGAAGAGATTTTGATACTCAAACAGAGGAAAATTTTTGCCTGGTTTATTGTCATGGATTTAAGTTTATGAACACCTTAACAACAGGAAATTCTATGTCTTGATGCTTTAAGAATTTTACTCGCAGAAGTTATTGACAAGATAAGAATGGTTGTCTGCAGACGGTTCTAAGCAGAGGTATAAGCCCCTTTGAATCATATTATTTACCAATTGGTGGAGAAGTGTCCTCTGATTCTGCCAAGTTTCCTCTTGAACCACTTTTAAGCAGCTCATCAAATGGTGGGGAACCTGACAATACATGGACTTACTTTATTATGGATATTCCTCATGGTGCGGCTGGAGGAAATATCCATGTACATCTATCCTCAAATGTGAAGATCAGTTATGAAGTATATGCTAGATTTGGTGGATTACCATCTATTGATAGCTGGGACTATTATTATGCAAACAAGTCAAGGAGGAGTGACCCATCTATGTTTTTCATGCTATATGATTCAAGAGAAGACAAAGTTGATTTTTATATTATTTATGCCAGAGAAGGGACTTGGGCAATTGGTCTACGACATCTCAATATTAACAGTGAATCTTCAAAGGGACGGACCTTCATGTCTCTTTCACTTGATCGATGTCCAAATCAATGCTCCTCTCATGGAAGTTGTAAATTTTCATTTGATGCTAGCGGATTGGCCTCATTCAGGTTTTTATGATGGCTTTGCTTATCCTTTCCTTGTCACCGTTTCCTTTTTTTCCTAAGCGGTTTTGCATTTTGTTTCTTTTCTTTTACTTTTTTTTGGTGATGCATTTTCTTTTACTTTTGGGACAAGGCATATTTCTTGGTTGTGAATGAGAAGTTAATTTTTCATAAAATCAGATGTTAAATGTTGAAACCTCCAGATTTCTTGTCTTTGTATTTTTCAGCACATGTTCTTAAGAAATCTTTGTAATTTAGATTTTTTTTCAACTCCAGCTTCTGCTCCTGTGACCGAGACCATGGAGGCTTTGACTGTGGCATTGAATTAGTATCACATAAAGGTGACTGTTCATTTTAGATGTAGATAAATATTGTGTATTTTCTTTCAAATACCTTGGTTCAACCCTTTTGCTTATCTGCATCATTAATAAGCCATGAATATTATGCACTTTGCTCATAAGTTATGATGTATAACATTCATTCTTTTTGACTCTATCCAATACACCAAAAACGAGTCTAATTTTATTATATATAGTGAAAATAAAAGTTGTATGGAATTTAACTTAGAAAATAACAAATACATTTATTCAATTAAAAAATTAGGATATGATATTGATGACTGACATGCTTATGATCATAATATATATTTTTCATCAATATTAAAGCAATTATATTTTCAACAAAAAAGTAATTATATTAATCTTTTAATATTGTCATGCTTCTTTGTTTTATATTATTGTGGCTCTATTTCCAATTCTAAATTTTATTATTATATTAATAAATTTTTAATTCATAATTTAAATTACAATTTTAATCATTATCAAGCATTAATAAATTTTCCCCTCCAGCCAGTTTTTGTTTTTATCCTTGACTGGACATGGTAGACGTTAAGGTTACTTTATAAATCCACATAAATGTTGCAAAATATGGAAGGTCATTACCAATAATGAGATATAGATACTTTGCCAAAGTCATGTATCTGTAGTAAATACTAGGATATGTATTATCCCAAGTCAATGTATCCTTGGATGTATATGTTGATTATGCATGTGAAAGATCTGCCACTCAAGGACATGAATTAATTGGATTCATGAATGTTGGAGGGAAGTAAAAAACGTCATAAATGTTGGACTCTTTCTCTTCCCTCGACCCAAATTTATTTGACTTCCATCATATCGCAAATATTATAGCCATACTTAGTTAGCTTTGTTTATATTTCTAGTAGCAATCAAAGTTGATCATGGCTCAAGGTATATCATTTGCCTTACCTTTTCTGCACTTTCCTGCCTTGGGTATGCATGTCTTGTAAACATTATAGTTGATATGTGATCATGATCATAGCCAAGGATCCAGTCCTAAAATATCTAACACATAGAGAATCTATATCTATATATTTAATGATTCCATAGGATGCCGCATTGTTCACAAATCATAAACAGTGGAGGGTGCTATATATGCACAAAGTCTCATCGTCTAGTTGTTTTGATTGTGATATGTAATGATGAAAGTCAAATATGCTTTTCCCTTATTGCTCTGCTCTTTGATTTGTCAAGCATATACCTTTTCTTTGAATAAGAAAAAATTTGTATCTTTCTCCTTCTATTATCTACTTACTGACAAATTTTGTAGGGCATATAAGGCAATCAATTTTTCTCATTGCATCAAATGCTGCGGCCATACTTCCTGCTTTTTGGGCCCTTCGGCGGAAGGTGGTTCTTTCCCTTTACTTCAGTTTCTGTTTTTTTAACCTTTAGATTGATTTGACACGTAGTTCGGTATTCTCATTTAAAGGATGAAGACCTTTGTTTTATAGAACCAAGAAATACATTAGCGCTAGTCTCTTCTACCATGCACTTTCATGTGGGAATTGATCTTCTAGTATCCCTTATTAAACATTTAAATGACCATTGCAACTGAACTTCCTAGAGACTTACACTTTACCTTTTGTCTAGCTTTTATATTGTGAATTGAAACGTATAATTCATAAATATCATCTTTGCAGGCTTGGGCAGAGTGGATTATATACACAACTAGTGGAATTTCAAGTGGATTATATCATGCTTGTGATGTTGGCACCTGGTGTGCATTGTACTATAATGCCTTACAGGTTACATAAATGATTCTACTGTTACACATATGACTTAACTGGATAGCACCAATGAGATAGAATCTACTACGTACACATATTTCCACATACACCCATGTTTTGAGAATGTTTCTCTTTGCTTATGCGTGTAATTTAAGATATCACAGTGCACTCACGATTTACATGATAATGTTCAGTTCATGGATTTCTGGCTCTCTTTCATGGCTGTGGTCAGCACTTTTGTATACCTAGCTACCATTAGTGAGGCGTTTAAGAGGGCAATTCATACTGCTGTGGCTATCCTTACAGCTCTTATGGCTGTTACCGAGGCAACCAGGTACATTAATTAAACAAGTATGTACTTCACGTACACACGTGTGTGGATGTGTATCTATAGAGAGACAGAAATCTGGTAGGTTAGTTGCCATTTTTGGCCCGGAGTAGTAGTAATTGCTATTTATTTGTGCTTAATGATGCAGATCTTCCAATATTATTCTTGTGATAGTAATTGGGACTCTTGGCCTTCTCATTGGATGGTTGATAGAGCTCTCAGCAAAATATAGGTCCCTTTCCTTCTCATTTGGAGTCCCATCTAATTTCCGTCAGAGGTGAGCTCTCTGTACTTTTATATGTGATGCATACCTTGAATAGTGCTGTTAAGTGGACAAGTGAGCTAACAATGGTTAACACGAAGAGTAGGAATGAATGCTGAATTCTCATCTGCAATCTGCAGCTTGCAAGCCATAAAGCAATGGCTCTATAAACTTGTGAAGACACTTCTGAGACGGTTCCGCTGGGGTTTTGTGCTTGCCGGCTTCACAGCATTGGCCATGGCAGCAACAAGCTGGACGTTTGAAACCAGTGAAACCTACTGGTTTTGGCACAGGTATTACCATGCCACACACTGCTCTTTTCATTCCAATTGTCTCTCTCTCTCTCTCTTATATCTCATGTTTGCTCTTTGGAACTGTTTCACAGCTGGTGGCATATTACAATATATACATCTTCCTTCTTCTTCCTCTGTTCAAAAGCAAATATTGTTGATAGCGATGAGAATCAGCTGCCGCCTCCTTTGACTGGAAACTACGTGCTAACCCGTCAGGATTCGTTTCCAAGAGGTGTTTAGAAGAATTTGCATGCAAGATTTGAGTGTAAATTGAGAGAGGGTTAGGATGTGGCAGGGTTTTAATGATGTGGTATAGTGAGCTCGTCAATTATGAGGTAGTGAAGTCAAATAAATGCATGGTTGCTGACTTAAGATGAAAGATCATACGAGGAAGGGAATTATTCGGGCAAAGCAAAGAAATAAGGTTCAAAAAACCGGGGGGTAGCGGGTCTGAGGCATGGTGAGACCGGTCATATAAAAATTTAATTGAAAATAAAAAGATATAAACCACTAAAATCTATTGTACATATATGCATTTATTTATTTTTTAAATACTTATATTTTTAAGAATAAATAACTTCACTTTTGGCCTTGGATTCCCACTCTTTAAAGAAAACATCCAAAGGTTTTCTGTATTCTTCTTTCCTTCTCTTCCGTCTCCTTTCTTTCTCCTCTTTTCAATGGACAACTCGTCTCTCTCTATCTCTGTATTCCCTCTCTTCTCTCACATATGAGAAAATAAAATTTGCTTTTTTCAAATAAAAGGGTGTTTATTCCGGGTGGATTCAATCTCTTTTTGGGAAAAATTTACCCCTAACTATTAATTAAGTGTTAACTAAATTAATAAATAAATTTCCTATTCCAAAACTTATACACAGTTATCAATAGGATCCCCATTACAGGTCTTAGTAGCGACTTACCTTCAAGTGCGGTTATATATAATGATGAATGATGAGGACTATGATGCTTTATTATTAGTGCTTTTTATGATCTATATGGAGAAATTAATAGCTACACCTTGGTGTGCACAAAAACCCAATCCGACTCACTTATTGGGATGGACTGGGTTCTGGACCAAGTGATTAGATCACTTGATCATGTCTGATCTAGGTGATTTTTCCAAAAAAAAAAAATGTTTTTTCATTTATATATTACTTTATTATTTCTTATTTACTGCTATTGGAGATGTTTATGGATTTAAATTTATGTTTTATTGTTTTGCGATGATTTCTATATGATTGTAAGAGTTTTTGTTATCTTAATTGTGTTTGTCATATTTAATTTTTGGCAATTTGGGGTCATGGACAGTCTAGATCCATCGATTAATTTGGTAGATCAAAATAAGAATCATTGCGATTCTTATCCTCTCAATTTTATACCAAATCAATAAACAAACTCTACCACGGAGCCGTTCTAATAATTCTGGAGAGCCCGTTTATTTTGGACAAACGCCTTCGTCAACCTATATTACACCGTGATTCATAATTGAGAACTTTGGGTGAGGCTTTCAAATCCCCGTTTAAAAGTTAAAAATGATTTACAGGTGTTCCAAGACGATGAAATAGTGATCCTTCGTGATTCATGAGTCAAAATGATAAGATCATGAGATTCTGAAGTTACAGTTTACAAGTTGTAAAAAAATTACAGGATCTAGGACGATTTCACGAATGATAAACTAATCATGAGCAACAAATTATATTCTAATATTTATAAACGAATGAAATGATCCGTGGCTTTGGCAAAAAAAAAAAGAAATGATCCGTGGCTCACAGCATGTGTGTGAACCTATGTTGACGGAGGCGCGCAGGTAAAGCCGTTAGCTGGCGGCTCCGGTTGACGGTGACGGCAGTTTCCAAAGGTGGTGATTCACAAAAACAGCTTCAATAATGGTGGCAGAGAAAAAAACGGAGTACTTCGATCCTATAAGGACCATGGTGCTTCGTTTTATGCTCTAGGTCCTAAGATGGTGTCAAAAGGTCATTTTCCCACCAATATTCACAGGAGAAAAGTTCCTGTCCTTATTTGTGATGTGGCTATGTGACGTATGACTGTGATTCTGAGAGATAAGTGAGTGGAGCGTCAAGAAAGCAAGTTACACAAATAGCGAGCGAGCTTTCAACATCCACCTCAGTCGCTTTTCTTGAAAATTGACCCTCCCCAACAATGTCTACTTCTCTCACTCTATCTCTCGACTCTTCCTTCCATCGGTGAGCGTTTTTTTAATGGGTTTCCTTCTCCATTTCTTGGCTTTCACAACTTTATCGAGTGGTAATTGGATTTTTTTTCCCATCTTTCTCAAACTATTGGCTTCTGCAGTAACCGCTGGCACGCAAGTTTTGCTTTAGGGTTTATTATATGTGAATTTCGGAACTGAATTCCATCTGACTGATTTCGCTGTTTGACCCTTTTCCCGCTTTATTTCTTTTATTGGGTTATTCTTTTTTTTTTTTTTGTCTCTTGAGTTTTCTGAATCAAGGCGCTAGCCATGTTTCGTTGCTGTCTTTGGCGATAAATCCGATTTCTATGGTTTGATTGTTTCTCTGCTTCTCTCCTTTTTTATGAGTTGATATTAATCATTCTGAGGAATGTTCATTGCTTTTTGAAAAATTTGAATTTTTGTTGGAATTTGTATGCTAATCCTAGTTATAATTTACTGTGATTTGGATGATTTTGAGTTGAGTAGAGATAGAATTTATGGCATTGGCTATACTGCAAATGCTCTTGTTATGCATTTGTGACTAGTGAGGATGACTAACATAAATCTTTTGGTTGGCTTGGTATCTCTTCCTAGGTGTGGTATAATGACTGAATTGAGGTATATTTCAAATCAGTGAACAAGAAAATTTAGTATCGCCACTTAAGTTGCAGGATACAACAACTTGGAACGTTGACATGCCAGAAAATTAACCTATTGCCAGTGGTGCAAGAAGTCTAAAGTAGTCGTGTATTTTTGATAACACAACAACGATGGTGTGTGCTTACCCTTTGCAGAAAGGGGAACAATTATGGCATGAAAGAAGATTACAAAACTGTTTTCTGAATTCTATTAAAGCAAGGGACAGATTAACAGTCTGTTCTAATTCATTTTCCTATTGAAGATTGCAGTGCTATGCATGTAATTTAATCTTATGTTTGAACTTTGAAAAGCATTTGATGTTTTTGACTGATCTTTCTCGGCTGCTCTCTGAAATTTTTTTCCATAAGGGCATTGCTGCTCCTATCTAACTTTGATTGTAATGATTATACACACAATGTTTGCATATTATCTACTTGACATTTATCATTGCCTCATTAAACGAATTTTATTTGTTATCATGTGTAAATTGATGTCAAATGCATTCTTCAGACTTGTAACAAAATGGACAAAAACTCTGGTTAGCCGTGATCCCATACTGATGCCAAATAACAGGAAGGAATGAGATTATCGTTGATACTCTTGATTAAATACAGAAACAACTGCACTGCTGGAAAATGGGAGGTTGCTGCTGTTCTGCCAGAAAACCTCATCTACATGGTACACCAGTGTATTATTATGTGAGTAATCTTATTTATTTTGTGTTGTGTGAAAAAAAGGAAAAAACGAACTGTATGAACAGCTTTGGATGGTGTCAGCTATTAAGTAATATGCTTTGATGTTCTTTATCTCCAGCACAAGTGCTTTGAGAATGATAATGTCACTCTATATAACTTGTTAACATAAAATTGTCATTACCAATACCGTATCATTTTGACTTTGGAATAACTCGTATGCAGTGCCTGCCGGCTTTGGAAGAGTGTGATTTATTAACCTCAAATGATGCTACAGCTGTTTCACGTGGTGCTGGATTGCTAGCAAGTTTAAACTTGGAAACATCCACACCAGATACATTCCAGCCCCCTCCTGCACCTTTGCCATATGATGCGGTCTTTGGTCCAATATCAACAGATTCTGAATCTGGATGAAAAACAGATTCTGAATCTGGATGAAAAACACTTGGTGGTAGTAGTTTTGAAAAATTAATTGCATGTGAAGATCTTGAAGAATCGGATTGCAAAGCTCAAGCAATTCCTGAACTTTTTTCTCCAAAGAAGATAGAACTATCAAAATCTAATGAATGTCATGTATTGATGACAGAAGAAGTCTGTCCAATTTGTCTTGAAGGTACGACTCTTTTTAGCAACTAAAGCCATGTTTGATTTTGACAGAATCAGGATCAATTGGTTCTCTCTTGTTTTGACTGCTGAAACAATATATAAGAAAATTTTCTTTCAATGCAGAATATGAGGTTGAGCATCCTAAAACTATGACAAAGTGCGAACACCATTTTCACCTATCTTGCATTCTTGAGTGGATGGAAAGAAGTGACGCATGTCCTATATGTGATCAGGTTTGGTTTTTGCAACAATTCCTTATTTATTTTTTTTTACATGACGGACAGAGTAGAGGTTTGATCTTTGAACCTAAGACCTCCTGCAAAGTGCTAACTACTCAAACCCATCTCATCATTGGACCACACATAATGGACTGCAATTGAATGCTTGCTTATCTGTTTAAGGCCTAACTAGAATTTTAAGTTTTCCAATCACAAAACATTAAAAAAAATACAAGTCCTAAATTAATTTATGGAAAGGATAGTAGTTATTCTTTGATTATACGTACTTTGGTGAAATATTCCTTTTCCTTCGATGTACAGGAGATGATATTTGAGTAGTCACAAAATCAGTTTGAGTTAAAATTCAAAGCTTGCCAAATGCTTGGATAAACGATGGCAGCTACAGGTTCATTATTATGGTTTAGCTAAACAGGATGCTGGAAAGTGATAAAATTCACTTCTATGGGATTCGTGGGGATAGAAACAAGTCCCTCTTCTTTCCTTCCCTCTTTTTTCTCACTCAAGTTAAAATCCAATTTACAGTTGTTTTAGAGGTTCCATTACTGGTTACTATGGCCAGAAGAACGAGATCTTGACATGGTTTCTGCGCATGGGAATTTCTCTTATCAATGAAAGAAATGCCGCAATTGCTCAAGAGGCGAAGATTCATATTCACTCATGGCTGATTTGCTGTCTTTACTCTTTATTGTATAAATTCATATTATCCTTGTGGTTCCTTTTTTTGATTCGCCAAATGTCTTTCAAATCACGCATTATTTGCACGTCTGTTTTATGCAATACTGCCTGCTTGATTCTGCGCCGGTATTCCTTTTCTTCATCTTCTTCTTTAGATGTTTACTGATCAATGGATTTAAGATTGGACCGATGATTGATTCGGTTAAGTGTGGCATTACCAATTTTTCATTTAACGCAGTCAAATCGCAGTTATTTGCTCCTAATCATAATGCCTAATGCTCAAATCCCAACATCCCTGACTTCAGTTTTTGGAAATGAACTTTGATTATTTTTTTTAAGGGTTGGGTTGAAGGAAGAGGATTTGATTATTTTTTTAATGAAGTCAATGGTTTGAATTTTGCAAATAAATTTTTTTATAAACAATATCATAAAAAATCTAATAATACAATAAATTATAATTTTTAAATATTTAATTATTAATGATTTTATTTAGAAAATGTTGGAAGAATTATCTTAGATTGAGAAGTAAATATTCTCATGTTCAAGATTTAAGAGTACTTAATTTTATTTCAACTTTTTAGGGTTTTAATTTCATTAGGAATGATAATTAAATGATAAAGTGCTTGTTTGGGAACACTGTTTTCCAAACGGTGCACGTAAGCCGAAACAAAACCATATCGAAATCTGTAAAAATTATCTCGAAATTCATTAAAACCATCTCGAAATCCATAAAATCATCTTGAAATCCGTAAAATACCTTAAAATCTGTAAACTCATTTCTTCCAACGGACTTCCCAAACATACACACAAAGAAATGGGTAATTTTGGCCAAACATTGGTACATGACAATCAATAACATTAATGGGAGTAGGGGTGGGAATAGGCCAGGCCTCTATCAGGTGGCCTATGGCCTGGCCTATTTAAGGCCTAATTTGGCCTGGCCTGTTCATTAAAAAGGTCAGGTGAATGCCTATTTAAAGGCTTAATTGTATAAATAGGCTATGTCTATTTTTTTAAAGCTTGGCATGTAAACCTTTAAGCTGGCCTGTTTATATATAAAATAAATATAATTATTTTTATATGATGCAAATAACACTTTTTGTATTTTTTAAATCCAAATTTTTATATTAAATACTTACATCCAATAAATATAGTAGGCTTAAAACCTACCTTGAGGCCTTTTAAAGGTGTACAATAGTGGCTTAACGCTTACTTTAAGGCTTTTTTAGAGGTCTACATTATATGTAGGCATCTAAAAAGGTTTCAGGCCTTTCGAAGGATCAGGCCTGAGTCTAAAAAAAAAGCCTACATTCAGGTTTAGACCCAGGCTCAACGTTTTCATTACAGGCTCAGGCCTATTTAATTAAAGTCTAGTCTGGTCTAGCCTATTTCCATCCCTAAATGGGAGGGTTAGGTAAGTAAAATATGGCCAACATTTTTATAGGAAATATTAGAAGAGAAACCTGTAATAACGGTAATTGTGCAGACAAATAACTAACTACTTTTGTCAGGTAGAGAGGAGGAGACTTAGTCAACTGTCTTTCTTGGCCTAAACCTTCTTCTTAGGCCAACCATATCATGGCAAGTGAAAATCCATCATCTATTTTCTTACAAAGGAGGAAGTAAAAAAATACTCATTATCTCAAAACAAAAGGGATAAATGTTAAATAGCGTTAAGAAAGAAATACCTATTTTCTTCTTCTGGATTTCAAACTGTTTTCTCTTCAGCAAGAATTGAATCTTCACTTACAGAAAGGAACTGTGTAATGATATATCTGCAAAGATAGGGATCAATACAGAGAATGAGTCACTCCAAATGGAAGAGAAGATCAGAAGAGGATGAGTTCATCATCTGGTGAAGAGAATGACCCACCATTGACCAACGGCAGAGCCGCCCTGGAGACGACGGAGCTCCACCATGCTCCGGCGGGTCCCATTCAGACTAATGCAGGAGATTATCCTCCGATAAATAGCTTCCAAGACGTTAGATATGTGTGGTCCGTGGAAACCTCAAAGCTGTGGGCCATTGCAGGCCCTATTGCTTTTAACATCCTCAGCAATTATGCCGTCAATTCTTTCACCAACATCTTCGTAGGACACATTGGAGATATAGAATTATCTGCTGTAGCCATCGCTCTTTCCGTCGTCGCAAACTTCTCTTTTGTCTTCTTGGTTAGCTTCAATCAACTTATTCTTGGTTCAACTGCGCTCTACTCTACAAGTTCTGTAAAGTATAATCTACATAAACATTCTAGAGACAAAAGTGAGCACAGAAAATGAATGTAGACTCTATACATAATCAGCATTGTAAAAACATTTCATAATGATGAAACTTGATAATACTGTCATCAATTTGACATGGCAGCTTGGCATGGGAAGTGCACTTGAGACATTATGTGGCCAAGCATTTGGTGCAGGGCAAGTAGAAATGCTAGGAGTGTACATGCAACGTTCGTGGATAATCCTAGGAGCAGCATGTTTCTTTCTTCTTCCTCTTTACATCTTCGCGAAGCCGAATCTGATCCTGCTAGACCAAGAACGCGACATCGTGGCCCTGGCAGGAACGTTCACTGTCCAAACAATCCCTCAAATGTTCTCTCTTGCCATCAACTTCCCTACCCAGAAGTTCCTGCAAGCACAGAGCAAAGTTGGAGTTCTTGCTTGGATTGGCTTCGTCGCGGTTTTTGTTCATGTCGGGATCCTCTATCTGTTCATCAGAGTGTTTGGCTGGGGCACAACTGGTGCTGCTGCAGCCTATGATATATCTGCTTGGGGGATTGCTTTGGCTCAAGTGGCTTATGTGGTTGGTTGGTGCAATGAAGGATGGAGAGGCTTGTCTTGGCTCGCTTTTAAGGATCTTTGGGCATTTGTGAAATTGTCCATTGCCTCTGCTATTATGCTTTGTTTGGAGATTTGGTACTTCATGACCATTATCGTTCTCACTGGTCACCTTGATAATCCAGTTATTGCTGTTGGCTCCCTTTCTATATGGTAACATGCTACTTCCACCACTGTCAACGTATGAATGTTCCTCGTTTACACTTACAGACTCTTCCTTTTCTAAATGTTGTATTTATAGTATGGATTGGGTCAAAAGGAAGTCCCACGTCAAAGAATTACTACATTTAACATGTGGGCATGTGCTAGTAAAAGTCCCACGTTGCTTATTCTTAAAAGAAAAGAGTTGAAGTGATCCTCACGTATAAATAACTAGTGCCTGGTGCTACTCTTGAGCACTTCCAAGCTTGTGAATTTTCGAGAAATCATCAAATTTAACGTGTGGGCATGTTTTTTCCCCTGCCTCTTCAACTGAGTTTTATATTTATGGTTCTTCTGCTCTTTCCCCCTGCTTCTTGAAAGAAGGGTTCTCTTAGTGTGGTATGCTATTAGAAATTGTTAACTTATGTTTGTCCTGTTTCAGCATGAACGTGAATGGGTGGGAGGGCATGCTGTTCATAGGGATCAATGCAGCTATAAGGTCAACTATAAATTTCTGTTCATCCTTTTCCTGTATATTACTGTCCCATTCTCAGACTAATTGATCCTTTTTTGTTTTAATGTCAGTGTGAGGGTTTCTAATGAGCTAGGATCAGGACACCCAAGAGCTGCAAAGTTCTGTGTCATCGTCACGGTTATCGAGTCCCTCTTCATTGGGATAATCTGTGGAGCCATTATTCTGATCACAAAAGATGATTTTGCTGTCATCTTCACAGACAGTGCGGAGATGAAAAAAGCAGTTTCTCATTTAGCTTCCCTTCTTGGTGCAACCATGGTTCTGAATAGTGTTCAACCAGTTATATCAGGTTAGAGCATTCCAACTATACTTCACCAAAAACAGAATCTTTATTTCTGTTGTATAAAGATAGCGGTATTCATCCGTTGATATAAAGGTGACATGTTTGAGGATTAAGTGAGCATGACTTAAAAATTGAAGAGCTTTTTTTTTTTTTTTACTGCAGGTGTTGCTGTAGGAGGAGGTTGGCAGGCTTTGGTAGCTTACATAAACCTATTCTGTTATTACATAATTGGACTTCCTCTTGGCTTTCTTCTTGGCTACACATTGGATTTAAGAGTAGAGGTAAATCAACCTGGTCTGAAAACCCAACTGCAATAATCAGACCCTTTTCTTCTTCTTTTTGTTTAAAAAAAAATATTATCTTTTAAATTATGGATGGTGCTCTTTAATTGTAGGGCATTTGGGTTGGCATGATATGCGGGACATTGTTGCAGACACTAATATTGTTGTACATTATATATAAAACTAACTGGAACAAAGAGGTGAGCATCACTATATATATATATATATATATTTACTGCTTCTTCATATGGTCATACACAAGTTATTTTGTATATTTATGGCAAGAAAAGCAAAAGCATCAAATTATATAGATAAAAATAATCTCGTCAGTCTCAGCTCGGCCAAACTATAAACTTTTCAGGTGGAACAAGCAACAGAAAGAATGCGACGGTGGACTGGACAAGAATTAGAACTTACTTCCTCATAAACTTGTGACAAATTCACATCTGTATATGGCAATAGCTTTTGTGAATAAGATGTGTAGATGATAGAAATTTTCTTTCAATTTTATATTTTTAGCAGTTCCTCTTATTTCCTTTTGGCTACGCTAGCTTTGTATAGGTTCTTCAATAATACTTTGTTAATGCTATGATGATAAGCCAACAAATAATTTAGCACCCATTAGTGGACTTGTTACTTTATTAACGCTAAAATTTATACAATGCCATGCATCCTTCTCAAATGATTTTATCAAAATTCAAATAAGCAATGCCAATGAATTTTTAAGATTAATGTTGATAAGAAGTTATGAACACCATATTGAATATTTTAAATAAATGGTGAAATAAAAATATAAAAATATGCTTTTCAGGCTTTTGCGTTGAAATAAAAACAATTCAAAAAATTTAAATAAATTATAACAAATACAATATCAGCGGGATATATAAATATTCATAAATGTATGGTACTTACCACCAATAAATCTAATATATTCTTATAGACAAAATAATCTACCATAAGCATAATGATCTTAAATCAGGTATCCAATTTTTCAAGTTGGGTAAAAACCTTGAGGCCTTGTGGCTCAATTGAGATCATGTTTGAATATCAGTTACAAAACCTAAATTTTGTAGTAAAACCTAAATTTTGTACATGTAAAAAATTATTTAGATAAAATATTTTGGATACAAAACCTAAGTTTGAAACTTAGTTTTTGAGAAAAAAACTATTTTTTTATCAAATCACATCTCTTTCCTAATAAATTTTCTCTTTCTTTCTTTTTCTTTTTTTCCTATTTACTTTTTACCTCGAACTCCATAAAAACCAATAACTTCCTAAACACAATAACCTTTTAAAACTTTGCCTCATAACCTATAAAAACTATTCTCTTAAAATGTATTTTCAAAAATCTAATTTTTACCTCGAACCTCGTAAAAGATATTCTTAGATGAACCCTAAATGTGAGGTTGTAAGTTTCAACTATTTATTTATGTTGGGTAAAATAGATACCTCTGTTTTGATCAAAAAATAAGATACCTATGTTCTAATAAAAAATTGGGTAAAAGCTACATCGATTCTCCAATTGATGCAGATATATCGTCTTTCTACGCCGTTAATTAACCGATGTTGAACCAACAATTCTATACTGGACTAAAAGATTAGTATAGAAAAAACAATACTGACTAGCGTAGAATATCAACATCCCCAATACTTATTTGCGTAATTATGACTATTCACTTGTCTAGTAATATTCATACTGACTAGTCTAGAAGTGGATTAATAAGGTTTTCTATTGGGATTGGAAAGTAAAGCGGACTAATAATATTTTTTTTTTCCAATTCCCGCCTTAGATCCATAGAAAATTGAACGGCTCTCATCTAAAAATTCATAATGATATCAAGTCAAAGGGTGTATAATGATATAATCGTACATGAGATAAGCTTATGATTTAATCTATGCAATTTTTTTATAACGGATCAGTCCAACAACTTATACTTTTATAAGTGGTTATGCTTTTGACTTATATCTTCATACCTCTACAAAATTATACTGGTCATATTTCATTTTTGCTTCTGCTTAGGTGATTGACCATATACATTCAGGACAATTATAATGATTCATCAAACAATAGTTCATCACAACAATCATACAAAGAATATAATAATGAAAATGAAATGTTCAGTACATAAAATACTCACAACATAATAATTGAACCATAGGGCATAATTTCCAATATTTCTAAATATTTAATAATAGAATCTCGAAAAGGCTTGGTATATAGGATAATGTATAAAAAAATTTGGATGTTAGAAGATTGGTCTCTCTTTTCGGCAGAATATGTTCATTGTGCCTCACCAAAAAAATACAGTGAATTATTTAACTTTTTTAATATTCAATATCAATATCAGTTACAATTATTAAAAAATGAGATTTATGGACATCATGATTGGGCTGAGTGAAAAAGATTTGATACCAATAAGTAAGATTCCAATTTTAAACCTTACAAAAAGAATAAATCACACTGGAGAAAGCTATCCCCATTTACCATTCAACAAGTGTTCAAAGACGGATAAGTCGATGATAGACTTCACAAAATACATATAATGAACTTGTCATTCTTTGATTTCTGTACTATGAACGGGGCTAACCTAATTTCATATACCATACATAACTCATTGGACAATTCTTCAGGATATATAAAATTCGAAGAAGAGAAATTACCACAAGGCCTTAGAGGATTACGGAAATCCCCTTGCCTAAATTCTTGCAGTCTAAACGGTATGTCTACGTTGCTTTGAATATTTTTGATGAAGAGGTTCTGTCTCTTTTCGAAATTTGACTTGTCTGTTTCTCCTAAATTATTATTTATATGGGAATTGGAGAATTCACATGACATGAACATTCTCCCAGAGAGGGATCCAACACAGCCTTTTCCAAATCCCTAATTTGGTCCCATTTAAATTTCTATCAAACTTAGTGTACACTTACTCTTAATTTCATGACTCTATTTTGAAACTTGTGAAAAGAAGAAATCACACTAGAGAGAACTATCCTCCCTGTCTTTTACAGTTTAAAAAAATGTTCAAATATGGGTCAATCGATGAATCTCAAGAACTTCATAATGAACTCGTAATTTTTCGATCTTCGTAAAATGAATGGGACTAACCTAATTTCATATACCATATATAAATCATTGGATGCCTCTTTAGGATATATAAAATTCCAAGAGAAGCTGCTCCACGGTCACAGGATTACAGAAACACCCTTACCTCAATTCTTGCAGTCCATTGCTATGTCTATTTTACTTTGAATACTTTGATAAAGAGGTTCTGTCTCTATTCAAAACTTGAATTTCACCCCCTTCCCCTAAAGTAGTATTTGTATGTGATTTGGAGAAATCACAAAACATGAAATTTGTCCTAAAGAGGGATACAACATACATTTTTTTTTCCAAAGCCTAGTTTGATCTCAATTTCATGCTTCAATTTTGAAGATCATGATTTTGAACCATGTGAAAAGAAGAAATCACAAATGAGAGAGAGCTATCTGCATTTTCAATACAACAAGTGTTCAAATATGAATTAGTGGATGACATACTTAACAAAATACATAATGAACTTGCCATTCATCAATCTTCGCATAATAAGTGGGGTTAGCCTAATTTTGTATACCATACATAACTAAATGATGCCTCTTTATGATATAAAAAATGCCAAGAGAAGCTACCACAAGGTAATAAAATGATTACTGAAACCCCCTTAACCGTTGTCTGCTTTGCTTCAAATACTTTTGATGAACAGGTTCTCTCTCTACTCAAAACTTGAATTTTCGTCATTTTCTCCTAAATTATTATTTGTATGTTAATGATAGAAGTCACATGGCATGAAAATTGTCCTAAATAAGGATACAACATAGAGCTTTTTCCAAAGCCCAAGTTATTTCCCATTTTTCCCTCAAAAAAATTAACAAACCTAGAATTACTTTTAATTTCATGTCTTGCATGCTTGCACAACATCTGTATATGTCTTGTTATTTTATTGAATTTTTTATTATTTCTCTTTGTATTGGCAATCCACTTTTGACGGACACTAAGATTATGAACACTATTTTGCTTGTAGGGCTTGAGCATAAAATTTATGGCAAGGTGGTCGATAACTGATGACAGACCTGTTATAGATCGCACTGAAACCCCTAACAAGTTTGAACATGCTAGAATCTATATTGATCTTGACCTATTTTCAGAAGCTCATGGGACCAAATTTGAGGGAAACCAAGATGAAAGAGTCATTAAAGTTACATCTAACGAAGTCCACCAATGTTCATTTGATCAATTTCTGGTTGGGTTTTTGAAAGAGGTCCATGATTCTTTTCAACCTGTTCCAGCACTGCTTGGTAACGGGAAAGCAGTGGATTTGAAAAACTTATTCTTAATTGTGATAGGGAAAGGAGGGTATGATGCAGTCTCCAAGAACAATTTATGGAATTTCGTGGCCGAACTATCTGGGTTAGGTGTTAACATTGGTTCATCAGCAAAGTTAATCTATTGCAAGTATTTAGGCACTTTAGAGACGTGGCTCATAAAAGTTTCTGAGGGCAGGGTACTTGGTTATAGTTTGACTGATGATGGAATCTACTTTGGTAGACAACTGATGGAACTTCAAGCTAAAATAAAAAGGCTATTGTCAGATTATATTGCTCAAGACACAGGAGATAAGATATCTCAAATTTATGATTTCAAGAACGAATATGACTTTCTGGGAGAGAGAAAATTGTTTGATGCTAATGGGGTGAAGAGTAAAGTTCAGCATGGTGGATTTCTTGGTTTGGATATGCCAAGTAACTTGTGCAATGTTGATGATACAATGACGCTGAACAGGTCTGATGGAAGGAAGATCATTGCAAAGAAACTATTAAATGCATTAGGTGGAGGGGATTCATCCGATAATAATGAAGTGAACAATGTGATCAGTTTGCCAAAGGGAGACAAGGAATTTGACAATGACCACAATGATGTCTTGATACTAGATCCATCTAGTGTTAACAAGGGGAACTTTGGGCGTAAGAGGAAAAGGAAGTCTATGCAAGAAATGCTATGTTGGGTAACTAGCATTGCAAAGAATCCATGTGATCCTACAGTTTTTTCAGTACTTGAGAGATCAAAGTGGAGTTCTCAAAGTAATGAGGAGATCAAGAAGCGAGTTCTGTTGTTTCGGGAGGCTGTCTTCATGAAAAGAAATGTTGAGTCAAGCAAACAACGTGACGATTGGCAGGTAACAAGAAAAATGATATGAAAATATTTTGTTGTTGGCTAATCTTAAATTTCTTATATTAAGCACATGCATGTGTCATTGCTGTCATAAGTTTGTAGCTTATAACTTGATATTTGATTTGTTAATATAATATGTAATAGATAGATATATCGTTACCGATACCATGTATCTGAAGGTAGATTGTGATAGAACAAGCATGATTTGTTTTTGCAATAAAATGGTGAATTATTAATTGGAGCTTAGTTCTCAAGGTACACTAAACATATATCATATTGGGAAGGGGTTGTCGGCTGCCTCATGACAGTCGCGCCTTTCTTCCCCTCGATCATGGGGTATTTCCCAAATATATTTTTTGTTTTTCTTTAAATTGTTGAATTCTACATAAAATGAGTGACATTTTGATATGTTATGGAGAAAAAATGATTCAGTTTTCAATTTTTAATGATTTTTAAAAAATAAACACTCTAAAATTGGAGATGAGTTTGATGCTTTTTAAGATATCTATCTTTAAAAAGTCATAAAAAATTGAAAATAAATTATTTTTTGTACATAACATATCAAAATGTCACTCACTTTATACAAAATCCAATTATCCAAAGAAAAATGAAACATACATTTGAGAAAAGCATCAAAATTGAGGGACAATTGGAGGTGCAACTGACACCTCAATCTCTATCATATTGCACCTATTTATATATTTCACTAAAGTGAATTAATTGCAAATAACTTTGGTTTCATAATAAAATTTTGATCATTGGTCTCTTTCTAGGGTATGAAGATGCATTCTAGCATGTATGATGATGATCAACCAGGGACAACCTGCAATCTTAAGGAAGGGTTGAAGTGCGGTAATAGCAGGAGTCTTCCAAATGAAAAGTTCAGATCTACTGTACCAGTCTCATCATCAAAAATTCCCATACCAACTGAAGATAATTCAAAGATCAAGACTCAACGTCCTAA
>JANTPZ010083419.1:0-25538 GCA_025593235.1 Vachellia pachyceras | reverse complement strand
TTAAAATGAGATTGAATGTGTTCACATTTAAGTTAAATGAGTTGGGTTTCATATTTTTATTGTTTAATTTAACTTAAAATTTTATTTTTCAGTAAATTAATAGTTGTTAAATTGACAATTTGGCCTCTTCGTATAGAATAGCAACTAGGCTCATTCAAAGATAACCTATTCAGATATATATATATATATATATATAATATTATGTATTAAAAAATCTCAACTTGTAGTTTTCTTAAATGTCCTATTTGATTTGTTCTTCCACTCCAACTCTTTACAGGACTAAAAACTATTTCATTAACTCTCATTACAATTAATTACGAGCACATCTAACGGTCTCTTTTGTGTGTGCTAAAACCATGCATGTAGATATCCACCATATTTTATTTCTTACCAATTTCCCACCATAGTTTCTTACATAGCCATTTGGCTAGGTTAGATATTCTGAGTATTGTCGGACTTAATTAGAGATATATCTTCCAAAAGTATGTTTTACATTCACACATACTCAAATTCAACACCTTACGCTTAAACAGGAAAAACCCTTCCCACGGCCCACAGATGAGTCACATCAATTTTTTTCTCATGATTATTTTGGATTTTCTCTTGTCATCTGAACATACACTAGTATAAAGTGTGCCTTTTAAACCGCTTGAAAAGCACTTTTAGACTGCATATTAGAGCAATTTAAAAAGTAAGGTACTCATGCGATCTAAAAAATAAATGCAAGGTCTAAAAGGTCAATTTTTTGTTCTAAAAATAAGATTGTTTAGACCTCATGCCTTCACATGCAATCTAACAGGCTCATATTTTAGATATCACCAGTCGCCATGAACATGTGGTCTAAAATATATGTTTATATTTATAAAAATGCTTCCAGTCATACTTCTATAAATCGCACCACAAATATGCAGTTTAAAAGATATATTTACATTTACAAAAAAAAAAAGTCACCGATCATACTCTTTAGACATTATCACTTAGAAGTGGTTTAAAAGCGGTTGTTTGAATAACATATTTTGTACCATATCATCACCCATCTTATATTAGCATACTTATATTTCTTTAACACCTACCATGCATTATTAGATATACTGTTGGTTATATAGCAATGTGGCAAGGCCTTCCTTTCATATTGATAAGGGAGCTTATATTTTAATCACCTTACTTGCATCCTAGGCATACTCATCTCCATGAATTCAGATAGGTCTCATCTATAATACGAACCTTCCGTAGTTAAATTTTGACAATTGTAATACGTGGTACTATCGAATTCTTACCTATATGATAATCTTATTAACTGACTTAGTAATTTCCATATCAACACAAAAGTTTATCCAACTTGTAAACATGAGAATCTTTACTATGTCAAGAGACTATACATTACTTGCAGGCTAAATTCATCCTCCATGGCTATTCTTTCTGAGTCGTCATAGGCAGCAGATTTTGCTGCAGCAAGTTGTCTGAGTTGGCAAACACTTCTTCCTAATTTCATTGCCACCTTCATCTCAAAAAGCTCACCGTTCTCTCTTTTCTCAAAGTCTTTCTCTTCAAGTGTGGCTTCAATTGTGTTTTGCAAGAATCCACCACAGTTTCTGTACATTTCAAATACCATCCCCTCCAATGGATTAATAAAATCAGCCAATGACCCCGCCGTGATCGCTACAATACTTGCCCAAGGCGAACCATTTCTCTCTAATGCAGAACCTATAGCTGCAATCCCAGTAAGCAGAGGACCCAATACAGCCAGGGTTTTGTTGATCCTGAGAACCAAGTTTCCTCGCCTCTCACAACCCTCCATATCTTTCTGCTTCACCAATTCTATAATCTGCTTCATCTCCATTTCCAGTTCTGGAGTCCATCCATTATTCGTTTTCTTCTTCTGGGATTTGAAGACTTTCATTTGGCAATCATTATTAGTTTTGGGCTCAAACTTCGAATGGAACTTTTCAAGCTTGGTTCCTGATAGAGGAAGAGGGTAAGTTTTGTCAAGTGCCAAAACCCTATCCGTTGCACTGTTGACGTCCTCTTCAGTTGGATTTGCACGAGTAAATAACGTGGTTTGGATATCCGTCTGAAGCTGCTTGAACAACGTAGTTGCATTTCGTTTGGACGTATAAATCTTGTTCATAATGAGAAGCATCCCTTTGGCGGAAGTAAGAAAAAGAATGGAAGTTAATCTGAGTGCATTGTTGTGAATAATATGGGCAGTGTTGACACGAAGCATCATGATATTGATGGAGTTCAAAAGAAGGGAATCCCAATTGTTCCGCTGCTCCCCAACATTTTTGTGCGTTTCGACCCTCTCAGCCACAGTCTTCAATATTGAACATAGTTGCATGATCGCCTTGAACTTGTTTGGATCGTTAGAATGATCCGGAAAAGAATAATCTTGAAACGCAGTCTGTGAGGAGGTGGTGATCATCGCATCTTTTTGTGATACAACTATAGCTTGCATGGATCCACTGAATGCATGAGTCAGTTTGGCATATGAAGCGGGGTTTCTTGGAAGTGAAATTCGAACCCGTTGGAGTTTTGGCAAATTAATGGTAGCACAAGCAAGAACTCTCTTTTCAGAGGAGGAAGAAGAAGACAGGTTTGGGATTTGTAAAGAAGACATTGGAATAATAATTTGGAACCTAGCTAGGTTTTCTCGTTGGTGTGTTGCAGTGCTGGAGGTTGAATGAAAAATGGGAGGGACGAGGGGGTATATATAAAGGGAGGGGTGAAGAGAAAAGTCAGGAGAAGAAAATATTGAATCTTGACGCATTAAAATGTGGGGGACTTCCACTGTGGCAGACATTTTATATACACTCTAATATTATTATTATTATATTCACCTTTCAAACTCAGACGTCAGTCTTTTTAATTCGTCCGCGGTTTCTATGATGATGATGCTCGGAAATTTTATATAAGGAAAGTTTTAGAAACTGGAGGAGTCATTCTTCAGGTGAAGTGGCTTCCCATGAGCAATGACACATTATTCTCACGGTTTAGATTTAATACGCACAATTCAAATGTAACTTTTTTTATTTCCTTTTTCTTATAAAAACTTAATTGCTGCAAAATTTAAGATAGTTTTCCAGCAGAGGAAGTGGTTCTGACTTTAATCCCATTAAGATATCCATTCTAGCTTACTTAACAAATACATTATCTGTAAAAATAATCCCCCAAGTCCCTCATATATACATTATATACAGTTGGGAGCTTGGATGATGTGTGTGTATATATCTTAAATATTAGATTTCTACACATTTTGTCTTTTATATTTATCAATTTTCATCTCAAAATCACATACTAATTTCTAAATTGATATATAATCCAATGTTAAATGGATATTTTAGGGATATTATATCATCTCTGTTACAAATAATTTATTAGTTTAGTGGTTTCTCAATTAAGAAGGTAAGGGAGTATATTCTAATTATATATTACTTGCAAATAAAAAATATTTTGTATTAGTTCACACTAATAAAATTAAACTGTTAAAACCTACACTTTTTTGCCAATAGAGCTATAATTATATTATAGGATATGAAATATAAAGAATGAGACATTGTTAAAAAAATAGTTGTGGCATTCTGAATATATATGTTATCATAACTCACATCCCATTAAATCTTCTAAGCCCATGACTTAACATCCAAGCACTTGTTTAGATATTTGGCGAAACTGCTTTCTAACATAATTTACGATTTACAAAACATGTTAAATAAGTTTTATTTCGATCTGTATGAACATACTTTTATAACATGATTACAGACAGGGTGTAAGAAATTTACTTTGTTGTCATCTGGGTTATAAGGTGCTACGAACATTCTAAATACTCATGATGATTCTTTATTTGCCAACAAATGCTCATGATGATTCTAATTACATATATTAAGACTCTATTTATAATGTGGATTCCACTACGAGTCAGATTTTTATATCTGAAGGGAGGGAGGGGAGTACATTAGTGTATGTGTGACAATAACTCAGTTGCTCTGGCCAAAAAAAAAAACAGAGACAATAACTCAGTTGACGAAGAATATAATCAATTAAGATGTCTGCAAGCTCCACGAGACTCCATCAAAACGCGTATCCAAGGGTTGTAAAAAGACGGTCGTGTTTGGCAACAGCCTTTTTTTTTTGGTTCAAAACGTATTTTGAACTAAAAAATTTGTTAATTTACATACTCCAGCATTTAGTAACTCTTTCTTTCAAAATATATTTTGAACGGAAAATTTTTATTGACATAATAAATACTATCTGAATATAACTTTTATTCGAACATAAATTGCAATATACTTTTATACAACTACAGTGTTAGCTTATAATATTTCCAATATTTTTTCCATTTTCTATTCCTTGGTATTAGTAGTGGTAGTATAATAGTATTCTTTTCAACTCTCTCTCGATCTCTCTTCGTGTTGTTTCTTCGCCGTCAACGTGGCTGCTGTGCCATGTTCTTTCTTCTTTCTCTTTCTTATGTCAAGAAAGGGCAAGAGATCGCTCGTGCGTGGCAGTGTAAAACGGGATTGAAGGTTCGTGAATGAGAGATGTATATGAAGAAGGATATCTCAGACCGGCGTCTACCCAATATCGTCTCCGTTCCGATTTAGCAGCGGTCAAATTCTTGTTTCCCTGTAGCCCATCCTGATACAAAACACCACCAACGTTAAAACCGGTCTCCATCTCTGGCTCCGGCCGCCATTTCTTCTTTGGCGGCGCCCAGACCGGTCTCAATTATCTCCACTGCTAGTCCAGTCTCCAAAAACACTTTATTCTTCTGCTTATTTTTTAATGCCAAGTCTTAACAACACTCATTCTCTATAATCTTTAAAAAACTTTACATTTCATTAACACCACTTTAAACTTTAAAATTTTCTAATATCAATTACATAAAATAAACACCCAACACAAGTAGTGCCTTTCAAGTCCTGCTTATATTTATATATATGCTACTGTGCTGATTTACTCAAAAAAACACATCCATTCGAAATGCTCCAACGTAATAGACAACATTCCTCGTAGAAACACAAATTTGCAACTCACACGTGCATACTTCTCATGGATGATGGGGATTGTTTCATGTTCCACCAATAAACCACATTCAAAGTTTCAAAAAATAGAGGTCATCACTAATTCATTAATTCATCACTCAACATCTCATTCTTGCACCTTCTAGCAAGTTTTGGACCAGTGGCATCATCTGATGACTCCTTCTCTCTTAAATGTCACTCTCAGTTCATTCCCAATTCCCAAATCTTGAAGTACTCTTAAAGTAAACATTGCCGTCCATCGTAGTAGGCTTCTTTGGATTTAAAATGAGTCCCATTTAATTTCGTAATTCTTGTCTAGAATTCAACTCAACCGTCTGTTTATACTTGTATGGTTAATTTTCAGCTGCGTGCGCATTCCTTTATTTAATTAAATTTTATATAATAAAACATGTAATATATATAGGCACTTTTATTCCTTTTTTTCTTCTCTTCTAGAGTTTTGCAGTCGTTTTCAACAACTACAGTGTCATGTAACCATGAAACTTTTTATTCTACATGCTTACTATGGAATCAAAACTTAAAAAATGAGCATTGACTCTCACTCCCTCTCACACATCCAGCCATTTCTAGATTTTCTTTCTTTCCTTTTGAAGTTGACATTTTTATTTTGTTTGGGCCCGACTGAGCCCAATTGAAGCTGTTTGAACTGAGAATAAATAGGAAGAAGGATGTTATCTTCTAATAATTCAGTGATAATTTTTTTTAATACAAACAGCATGCATGGCTTGAAAGTATACCTATTGGCTAGCATGAGGATGCAGCGCCCCAGCAAAAGCTATATCCCTAAAAAATCCAACCCTCTAGATTGGTTCCACCTCTGGCAATATCAGATGAGAGATGGACAAAGGGGATAGAGGATGAGGCAAGGGCACTAGAAGCAAATAAAACCTAGAAAATAGTTGACCTCAGAAAGAAGCCCATAGGTTGTAAATGGGTATTTAAAGCAAAATATAACGCTAAGCAAGTCTCGCAAAACTTAAGGCAAGATTATTAGCAAAAAGGTATACATAGGAAGAAGGAATATATCTCCAGTTTTGAAAATGCCAACGTACACAGAAACAACATTTTTGACAGTGGCAACAAATAATAACAGGAAATTATTTCAAGTGGATGTTGATAATGTGAGGTATATCTGATTAAATCACAAGGATTCCAGAGACAAGGGGGAACGATAAGTGTGTAAGCTTGTGAGGTCCTTATATGGACTCAAACTGTCAAACAAGTATCTAGATAATAATAAAACACTAAATTGACAGAGGCTTTAGTTGCTGCCGGTTTTGTCCAGAGCAGGCAAGATTATTCTTTGTTTGCTGAACCACAACAAAATGAATTAGTGATAGTATTGGCTTATGTCGATAACTTAGCAGTCATTGGAAGTTCAGAAGGAGAATACATTAGATAAAAGAATATCTTCTCAACACGTTTAAAATTAAGCATTTAGGAGATCTAAAATATATTCCTGGAGTAGTGATAGCACGATCAGGGAAATGATTGGTTTTAAATCAAAAGGAAATAATATCTCATAGATTAAATTCATACTATTTGGGAACACGGTAAAGAAGTACTTTTACCCAAATCGAGGTAAATATTTGAAAGAGATTATCTCATTTTATGAAAAACACTGTTGAAGTGCGTTTAGAGAGTGCAAACGTTCACCCAAACACAGCTACTGTGTGGGGTTAAGTTAGAGCATAGGCCCAACTGTTTTGTGTATTCTGGCCCATTATATTGTTTTGGGCTTATAACATTCTTTCTTCCTTTGTATATGTGTGTAAAGCTCAATATGTATACTTTCTACTACCGAACGCATAGTCCAAGTAGTAAGGGTATTGGACTAGTTTAACCATATGTACAGGGTTCGAACCCTGGTGATAAGAATGCAGTTGAGATTAAAATACTCGGTGGGAGAGCTTTGCCTACCACAAAGAACTTACCCAACTCGATTCTGGATTAGTTTGGGCTTTTAGCTTAGGATACTAGATGGTTTAACAAAAAAAATGTATATTTCTATATAAATAAACATCACAGACCTGAGGCATTGTAGTTGCCCCAATTACTTCGTGCTTGTTTGGAAACACCGTTTTCCCAACGGTACACGTAAGCCAAGACAAATCTATCTCGAAATCTATAAAAATCATCTCGAAATTCATAAAAATCATCTTAAAATCTATAAAACCATCTTGAAATCCGCAAAACACATCAAAATTTGTAAACTCATTTCTCCCAACGGACTTCCCAAACACACACTTCATCAGACATCCCCTCCTTTTTTGTTCTTGGTATCAGAGCTACGACTTCATGTCGACCTCATCTACTATGTCGTCTTCCTCATCTCCCAAAACCTACTCTTTGTAATTCCTTGAGCCAAACAACCTCCATCAAACTGGATAGGAGCAACTATTTACTTGAGTCGCTACTCAATCTGCCTTACTCGCCTTCGAGCTGCTTGGAGCAACTCAACTATTTTTCCAGCATGTCCATTGAGCCATCTGCAAATGTTGCTCATCGGGATGTTTCCACTCCTCATCGCTTCTCTCATCGACGAACACACTCCCTGACGTGCTTCATTCTCTCATACCTATTTTGGTGGAGGGAGAGAGGGTTTTGAAAATGGTGGTCGCCCTTACTGTCATTTGTGTGAAAGGGCTAGTCACTTTGTACTCGATTGCTATTTTCGTTTTGACAAAAATTTTCAACCTTCATCTATTTTTGGTAGAAACCCTGGTGGTTTTAGGTCCTCACAGTTAGGTGGTCACGATTATTTTTCACCTCAAGCAATGTACGGTAATTCACACACAGTCGCTGATCCCTTGTGATACATGGACAGTGGTGCAAATCACCACGTTACTCCTAACCCTGACCAGCTAGACTCCTATACTTCATTGGGTAAGTCTCATTTGTCTTCTTGTACTGGTCAGAGAACAACGATTCTTAGGGTAGGATCAACATCTTTATCTACTCCTAACTCTTCAAAGATGTTTTACTTGTTCTTTCAGCCACTAAGAACTTAGTGCACACAAGCTTACTAAGGATAAACATGTTGATATTACTGATCGAACGTGTATTGTGAAGGACAAGAGGACAAGACTGCGAATGGTGGAGGGAATGGAAGATCGGGTAATGTATCCAATGCCTAACCTAGCTAAACATCATCATCAAGCTCACGTAGTTGTTGTGACTCCTCCTCAGGATAGTGATTTTGCAAAATGTCATCTCAAGTTGGGACACCCGATTGACAGAATTTTAAAGCAAAATTTGAGTAAATGTAATGTGAAAGTTAATTTTAATGGGAACTCGGTTTTTGAAGCATGTCAATATGGAAAATCTAAACTATTACCTTTTCTGTCTCATACCTTTTCTCTTTTGGATTTAGTTCATTCTAATCTTTGAGGACCTTCCCCAATTCATCACGTGTTTGATCATCAATTCTACATTCATTTTGTTGATGATTACAATAAATACACTTGGCTTTATCCTTTAAAACATAAAGGAGAGGTTGTGGATGCTTGTAGTCACTTTAAGGCTCGAGTTGAGAATCAATTCAATCTCAAAATCAAGGCTATTCAGTGTGTTAATGGAACTAAATATAAACCTTTTATTCCAATTGTACAAGCTGCAGGTATTGACACACTTGTCCTTATACTTGTGATCGAAATGGTAGTGCAGAGCATAAACACAAACATATTGTCGAAATCAACGGAAATTATAGAATAAAACCAAGCCGATAATTGAAGGCCTACACGCATACATATCATAACCATTAATAAGAAATATATTAAATATAAATCTAAACTAACAAAGGGAACGAGAACCATTAATATATTTAAGTTATATAACTAGTCCGTCCTAAGAATATATATAATTATTTTAAAAGAATTGTATACATACACCCTAGTACAAGACAATATATATTGTACCTGTTTGGGAATCACATTTAAATTTATAAAATACATTTTAAACTCAAAAGTCTGTTAGTTTCTAACATTTGGTAACTCATTCTTTTAAAATACATTTGAGCAAAAAACTCCTTTTTGACAGAATAAATGCACTATGAATTCAATGTTTATCTAAACATAAATGCATTATATCAAAATGCATTTTTCCAACGGTTTTTCAAATAGGTACAATTTGTCTTTGCCTCTCTGTCCCATTCGTCCTATCCTTTTTCAGGCCAAGACCGTGAAAGGGATGGGATGGAAATAAACTCTCCTAATTTTTGAATAATTTAAAAAATTCAATGTTTTATATTAACAATTTTCCATCTAAGTACAAATTTTACATAACCTGAAACTACTTCCCATGAAAAAAGAAACTAAAAGGCTTAATAATTAATAGGGAGTGATTAAAAAATTGATTAAACTATTCATTTGTGAAAAAAATAGTATTTTGTTTATCTAAAGTACTTATTTTAATTATTTCTATTGAAAATTACTCCCTTGGTTAAAAAAAATACGTTCTTAATAAGTACAACTAATAGAGAGTTCAGAGAAGTTATAAATTTATGGGTGAAAAATGGATTGGAATCTTAATTTCGGTACCAAAAACATTTTTTTACTAATTCTTGTATTTGGGACATGAGTTGGTGTTATTCGTCAAGAGATTACATACAAAGAAGAAAAGAATCTATGCACAAACGTTGGAAGAGCTCGCTGGCAATTCATCCTCGTCCGCAGTTCCTTCAGAGTCATAGGCAGCAAATTTTGATGCAAGCGTTCTGAGCTGCGAAACGCTTCTTCCCAATTTCCTTGCTACCTTCCTTTCAAAAAGCTCGCCGTTCTCTCTTTTGGCGACGTCTTTCTCTTCAAGTGTTGCTTCTATGGCCTCTTGTAGCAACTTGAAGAATCCACCACAGCTTCTGTACATTTCTAACACCACCCCTTCCAATGCCTTCATAGAATCCGACAACGACCCTGCCACGACCGCCACAATACCTGCCCAAGACGAACCGTGTCTCTCTAATGCAGAGCCTATAGCCGCAATCGCAGCGAGCAAAGGACCTATTATGGCTAAGGTTTTGTTGATCTTGAGAGCCAAGTTTCCTCGCCTCTCATAGTCCTCCATATCTTTTCTCCTCACCACTTCAAGAATCTCTCTCATTTCCTTCTCTAGTTCTGGACTCCATCCATTATTCGCTTTCTTCTGTAATTTCACCACGTCTTCCTTTGTTGGATTTGCACGAGTTAACGTGGTTTGGATATCAGTATGAAGTTTCATGAACAATCTAGTCGCTTTTCGTTTTGACGTATGAATCATTTTCTTGATAAGTAGCATCGCCTTGGTGTCGCTCAACAAAAGAATGGACGTTAATTTGAGTGCAGTGCTATGAATGGTAGTGTTTAGTCGAAGCATCATCATATTGATAGACTTCAAAAGATGATAGTTCCAATTGTTTCGTTGCTTGCTAACTTTTTTGTGCATTTCGACGCTATCGGCTACAGCCTTCAAGGTTTCATATAGTTGCATAATGGTGGCCTTGGATGTTTGGATCGTAAGAATAATCCTGAAACGTAGTTTGTGAGGAGGTGGTGATCACATCTTCTTGTGATGGAACTATGGCTTGTACATGGCCATTGAATTCCTGAACCAGTTTAATAAATGATGTGGGATTCCTTGGAAGTGAGATTCGAAGTCGTTGGAGCTTGGGCACATTGATGGCTGCATGAGCATGAACCCTCTTTTGAGAAGAAGAAGAAGAAGGTAGAATTTTGATTCGTAAAGAGGACATGGGAATAATTTGGAAGCTAAGTTTTCTCTTTGGGGAGTTACAGTAGTTAGAGGTTGAGATTTTCTGATTTTGGATGTAAAATGGAAGGGCGAGGGGCTACATATATATAGAGAGGGATAGGGGAAGAGAAAAGTCAGAGAAGACAATATTGAATCTTGACGCATTAAAATGTGGGCGGCCTTATCTGGCTGAGATTTTAACATATATTTACCTTCCAGTCTCATCAAATATGCCATCTCTCCCTAGTTTGTCAGCAGTTTCAACGATGAAGCTGGGAGATTATATGAACAATATGTGAGAATAACTATTTATAAATAATATAATTATATATATTTACAATAATAGACAAATTAAAGAATAAAGAAGCACCTAAATTGTCTACAAACCTTATCATGTCCACAAAACGCCTTTCCTGAAAAGGCATCTGACCATAAAAAAAGAGTTCCGGAGAAGCAGAGCAATACCTCTCTGTTTTTTTTATCACATAAGGTTAAAAAAAATGTCTGGCACATGCAGGGACAATATTTTTTTCATTCTTTTTTATCGATTCGTTCCTTTTCTCTTCAACGTTTCTCTCTCTCTCCTCCTCCTACTTTCTTCTTGGTCTCCGTGGCTGCGCTGCCATGTCTTGTTCGTTTTCTTTCTTATGTAAGACTGGCTTACCTTTGACGTTATCAGTGAGGGCATGTAGATATGGAAACAAGGGTCCGTCAATCAGTTAAAATTTCAGAGTTACTAAATACACACACACGAGCTTCATGAAGGTAGTTGATTAACGAGAAATTTAGTATCTGGTCCCAAATAAATAAAATACTTAAGGAATCATCCCATAAATGAAAATATTTAACGAGATGTCTCATTGACATTTTTGAGGTCCTTGTATTAACAATAGCATGTGTTGTGTTGACAACACATCATGTTGTTAATGTGACCTCTCATTAAATATTTTCATCCATGGGATAATTCCTTAAATATTTTACTTATTTGGGACCTGAGATTAAATCTCACTTGATTAATTAACTGATACAAGAAAAATCTGGGATTCAGTGAAAATAAATAATTATCTTTTACGTGATATGGTTAATGGCTTGTTTGGAAGTTATACTTAGAACCTAGGTTTAGTTACAAAACCTAGGTTTGAAACATAGGTTTTAAAACCTATGTTTTCTCTTTCCTATTTTCCTACTTTTTTTCTTCTTTCTCTTTCCTCTTTTTTACTTTTTTCTTTCTTTCTCTTTCATACTTTTTCTTTCTTATCTTTCCTACTTTTCACTTTCTCTTTCCTCTTTCCTACCTACCTTTTACCTCGGAATCTGTAAAAGCTAATAACTTCCCAAACATAAATTACTTTTCAAAATCTAAGTTTTGCCTCGGAATCTGTAAAAGTTATTTTCCAAAATCTATTCTCCAAACCTAGATTTTGCTTCGGAATCTGTAAAAGTTATTTTCAAAATATTTTCCAAACAAGTCCTAAAGCAATATATATGCATCACTATCGAGGTCATAAATATATTGCATTATAAATGATATCTTATATTCAGTAATGTTGAGAGTATCACTAGAAAGCATGTAGTTGAATTCTTATTTTTTTTAATGTAAAATCTATTGGAAATAATTATATTCGGGTAATGTTAAACGCTGATTAAAAAACATACTTTTTCCGTTAAACATATGTATCTTTTTGTTCGATGCAATTATTTTTGAAGCAATATTAAATATTAAATGTAGATATCTTTTCTAGTAAAGGCTCAAATTTTGATTTTGGATGTTGGTAAAATCATACTTTTTTTTTGCCAAGAACAGAGACTTAAAATTAAAGACAACAAAGTACCAATACAAACATACATCAAAGGAAATAACAGCCAACACTACAACAAAGAAAAACGAACAACAAACACCCACCGACGCACAAAACAGGCTAAACACACAAACAACCAAAACAAAACAGGCAGAAGAAACAACACTATCCAGGATAAAAAACAACACTCCTAGCATCCAAATCCAGCAGCTTAGATAACGCAGCAGGTGGCCAGAGAACCCAATCAGGAGGGCACATTCCACCCAGAGAAGCCTTTACAACCCAATCAGCAACTTGGTTGGCTTCGCAAGAAACCCAAACGATCGAGTGGTAAAATCATACTTATTATTAGTGTTAAAGCGTTCTTTTTGTATTGACGTAGGCTCCAAGCAAAGCAAGAGCAGTCAACCCCCCTTCACACGTGGTGCTTCCCAAGTTTATTTTTTTAAAAAAAAAAACCTTCAATCGTTCATCATGCGCCATGTCAATTTTTGCATATAATATTTATAAAATGCCACTCTTCGTATTTCCCAAATCAAGAGAATTGATTGAGTACTCTTGGAGGTAAATCTTGTCCACAGCCTAGTCTGGTTAGTAGGCTGATTTGAATTTAAAAGGAGACCCATTTTAATTTAGTAATGCTTGTTTAGAATTCATCCCAACCATTTGTTTGCAACTTAATTATAGTTAATTTTTTAATCTCCTCCCAAAATGAGCCCAATCCAAGTTGTACATGTTAAGCTGGTGGATCAAATTTGCTCAGTCAACCAGGTTAAGATATCCTCTAATTCAACGGAACTGACAGAGCGTTAATTTTAAAAAAAAATTGCTTGCAAATTCATTATTTTGGGTTGTAGGCAGAAAATTTTGAGGCGGATCGTTTGAACTACAAGTTTAATTTCGAGCCGTTACCTCCCTCCTTCCAAGTATTGCAATAAAGAATTGTTTGAATTGTTTTATCCTACCCCAAATAATGATATCTTATTTTATTTAAAATTATAAGATGTCATTAATTTTACGTGATTTCTATGTTTATTATTAAATTACTAAATACAGTAATTGTTTAACTCCGTCTTAGGATAAATTATCACAATTTGAATTGTCAAATATGTAATGCTCTGAATTAGTGATTATGCATGGAAATAGGCCAGGCTAAACTAGGTTTTTTTTGTTTCCCGTCCGGTTTCCGGAGCATCGCCCCGACTAATCCGGACTCGACCCGCGTCCGCACTTGGAAATGGTGGGTGAGTCTCCCAACGGTGGCTTCTGCATACACAAGGACTTGAACTTGAGACCTTGCTTAAGCTGGAACAAGCCGCTTACCACTTGATCCAACAACCCGTTGGTGGCTAAACTAGGTTTTGATTGAATAGACCTAAGCATAATATGAAAACATTGAGCTTGAGCTTGAATGTAGACTTTTTTAGGTTCAGACCTGAGCCTTCGAAAGGCCTAGTAAGGCCTGAATCCTTTTTATATGCATACATATAATGTAAACCTCTAAAAAACCTCAAAGTAGGCTTTTAAAACCACTATTGTACACATTTAAAAAGGTTTCAAAGTAGGCTTTAAGCCTACTATATTTATTTGGTGTAAGTATTTAATATAAAAATTAAGATTAAAAAAATATAAAAATTGTTATTTGCATCATATAAAAATAATTATATTTATTTTATATATAAACAGGCCAGCCTAAAGGTTTACAAGCCAGGCTTAAAAAAATATGCTTAACCTATTTATACAATTAAATTTTTAAATAGACCTCAACATAACATTTTTAATAAATATGTCAGGTCAGATTAGACCCTAAACGGGTCAGACCATATACTATTTAATAGAGACTTGGCCTATTCCCACCTATAAGTGATCTCCTAATTGAAAAAAAAACAGTGAGAAAGCCTCTCAATACATTAATAACGTCTCAAACATTTTAATTTCCTCAAAAGCCACATGCACGGGGCCTTTCCTAGGCATTGAAAAGGGGTTCGACATTAATACATTTAAATTGGTGACGTTGATTTGAAACAACATGATTTTGGGTTTGTTTGGATAGTCCGTTAGAAGAATGGACACAGATTTTGAAATAAATATGTTAGATAAATTTTATTTTGATAAGTGCATGAATGGCTTTTGGGAAGGTAAACAGCCTCCCCAAAGCCCTTGACTTTCATAAAACATCTTGTCTGATTTTACACTGCAAGTGGTAAGCATTCGTACGTTAAGAGCGTGATTGGGAAACATACACAATCGATTAAAAAACAATTCTCATAAAACTCTCTCAAATACTTATTCTGAAGCGTATAAAATCACTTTTAAAAAATTAATAAAAAATGTGCATCATACAATCATACTACGCTGGGGTATTATAACATAATTTAATATGCATTTATTAGGATAAAAATTAGCTACATTTAATTGTATAATGGTTTGATAGCCTTTTGAAATTTTATCGATATGAATTTTATTATTTTAAAAAAAGAAATTTATTCTGAGGTTCAAAATAAGGAACTTATTTAAAGAATGGTCTCATTGATCAAAATATTTATCAAGAAGCTCCATTGACAAATTACATAGATGAGAAGCTTTGCCTATTTAATCCCCCAAAATCACTTGATTATGGGATGATAAATTCCTCAATTAATTTTTGTCTTTTATCTGTAAATTATCTCTTCTTCTTTTTTTCCATCTAGTAAAGTAGTATTGTATGATTAAAAATGTTTTTAATTTTAAAATACAATAACGAAATTATAGTTTGAATGATATATTTTTATTTTTAAATTATTAGAATTGTTAGCTTGAGTTTGTTAAATTAATATTATTTTTTTTGGTTAAATTTTAAATTTTAATTGATAAAACGTGTAAACGGTTTAAATTCCTGTCTACATTTCTTGTTGCTACAACTACTTCTGGGGAGGAGGTGCTTTTTGTTTAAGTGTTCCCAAACAGTACAAAAAAAATTCCACGGACTTCTGGTTCATTTTTTTGGGGTCTGCCGCCGAACCAAACCCGCTCACAAAGTTAATTCAAATTTTCAGTTACGATTATGAAAGGAACAGCGTCGCTCGGTTCCCCCAGCGTCGCTCTGTTCCCCCAGCGTCGCTCAAAAACGTGATTTATGCTTTAAATCTCCCCTTCCCTTCACAACTCCGAGGCGGATCCTATGGACACAGACTGCGGGGAACCTTGGCGAGTCGATATTTGATAGTGAGGTCGTGCCTTCATCCCCTGTCGAAATTGCGCCTATTCTTCGTGTTGCCAATGAAGTTGAAAAGACCCATCCAAGAGTTGCTTATCTCTGTAAGTTCGTTGCACAATGTGCTTTTCTGCTTTCTTGTTGGGAACAGGTTGTGCTTCTCTTGATATTCACTTAATGGGTAAAGCATACCTTTCTTAAGTTGTGCATTCGGTGTTTCCTGGCTTATGGGTTTGAATTTTTGCGCTAATTAGGCATGCTTTTGTCACAAGAATGAGAGTACTCAGAACCTGTAATCCACACACAGTTATTTGCTATGTAAATATCTTGCTATTGGTGTGATGCATAAACTGCTACTGCTGGTCGGTTTTATGCCTTTGAGAAAGCTCATAGGTTGGACCCCACGTCAAGCGGTCGTGGTGTTCGCCGATTCAAAACTGCTCTTCTTCAGCATCTTGAAAGGGGACTATTTTATTTATTTATTTTTGACACAATCTAGATGTTGGGATGCATTGGATTGAAGGGATCCTCATGGGCACAAAGATCTCTGCAACTAGAGAGAGAGGGTTTCTGCAACTGAGTGGTTTGATGAGAGAGCTGTGATGAGATCTCATGAGATCAGAGAGAGACAGACTATTTCATTAATTCTTCATATTTGAAATCAATTCTTGCTCCCATGATCAAATCTTTCAGGCAGGGATTTGCCTTGTAATGCCACTCACTCTATGCATGTAATTGGGACACAGATGGGATCCAAGTCCAGAAGAAACTGGTAGCATCAATACATTTATGGGCTTTTCTAAACAAGGAAAAAAGATAGGAATCACAAGCATATCCTCTAGCTTTTGAGAGGCCAGGGTCTCTCTTGAAACTTGTCAAATCCTTGCCTACTGCTCATTGACCCCTCACTAAGCTGTGTGGAGTTTTTTTACTCCCTTGTTTCATTTCCTGTCATTGAACAGGCACATCAGTGGCAGGGTTCATTCCTTATTTTGTGACAAACCATTGACATTAACGATATGCTGGGGTGGTGAAGTTCTAATCTAAACATGGAAGAAAAATATTTGAAGGGAACTTGTGTTGCTAACGAAGAATAGGGGGAATGTTTTACAATGTCCCTGTCATTTGAAGCTACAATTAGTGCAAATAAACTTAGTCTTAAGACAAAAATTTATTTAATCATTGGCCTTTACTTTCTGCTGGTTTTCCTGTTTGCATTGCAACTTGTAAATTTTTTTTACTCGCTTTTAATTAAACTTGGAAGAATTGATTTGCTCTAATGAGTAACCTTTTGTTTTTTTATTAATAAGTGATTTGTTGTCAGTGACTTTTTGAATTTTTATTTCCATGAGCTTTTGATTTTTGCTCACATTGCTACCTGTTGTGTTAATGGGCTCTTATGGCCATGTTTAATATGGATGTTATATATTTGTGCTTCATGTAGATGGCTTTTGAGCTGTATGGTATGCTTGTTGGCAATGTCAGTCCAATGACAGGAGAAACTGTCAAGCCAGCATATGGAGGTGAAGAGGAGGCTTTCTTGAAGAAAGTTGTCACTCCTATCTATAATGTGATCGTTGAGGTGCTGGCTGCTGCTTATTACACTCTTGTTTCTCCTTTTCTTTTTCTACCTCTTGAAAGTACACTATAGCATAAAGAAATGTGATTCAATTTCCCCCTCAATTCTCAGTTTGATAAGCTCAATTTTTTTTTCCTGTTTCATTTGTTCAAAAGGAAGCTAAATGAAGCCAAAAAGGGACGTTAAAGCATTCACAATGGAGGAACTATGACGATTTAAATGAATATTTCTGGTATAATGCTTAGATTTTGTATTGCATTCCCATTTAGTGTTGATATATTTTTAGTGATTAAGTTTAAATGACACAATTGTAGGTCAGTTGATTGTGTTCGCCTCGGATGGCCTATGCGTGCTGATGCTGATTTCTTTTGTCTGCATGACAGTGATATTCTTTTGACAAGTCAAAAGTAAGAAATTGTTAACAGTTTCTCTCATTCTGTTCACTTATAATCGTTTGTTACTGCGGCATTATGTTAAATGAATTTAATAGCATGTACTTATAGATTTTCCTTGTTCTTTTCAAAATTCTGGATATAGCTAGTTGCCTCATGGATCTTCTATGGATATTTATATACATGTGTATGCTGTCAGTAATGTGTTTAGCTGTCACTCTAGTTTAGCTATAGTGCTTTCAGAGCTTGATGGGGTTGATGGTCTCTTGCATGGGCTATTCCTTATATGCTGATGGCTACTAAATATTTGGAGTATAAAATTTTGGATTGTTGGCTTCCATTTGGTGCTATGCTTGTTGTTTGATAAAAAATTTACTTCAACAGTGTGCAAACGGCTTAAACTGCATTGTCATATTCTTGAGCTACTTTAGCTAACTTTTGTTGGAGATTGTAATCAAATAAAATCATCACAAAAAATCATTAAGTAAAATTATCCATGTGTTTTCCTAATATCTTAACGGTTGCTACAGTATAAATTTGGCAAGTTTACACTGAATTTCAGTTTGATTTTTAAGTTTATGTAGTGTATGATTAGATCGTTATTCTTAACATCGTTAATATCATTTAAAGAAAATGATGATTAATTGAATTTAAATTGTAAGTCTGCAATTAAATGCTTTCTGACCTAAACTTTCATCATCAACAACAATAAGGACAACAACAACAACTCATCTTTTAAAATAAAAAAAATTATATTAAATGATTAAAATTTAATTACGTTTTGTCAGCATTTAATTGCAGATCTAGACAATATGTAAGTTTGCTAGGTTGGCATTTTCCATCATTAGTTTCTTTTGTCGCTCTAATTCCAATAGCGAGTCCATGTTTGTTTTCTCCTTTGTAAGTTTTAGTTTGTGCTTTTCAATTCCATTTGACAGATTGTATTTTTTGTGCTTCAAGCCTCTTGTTTGTTTTGTTGTTTGCTTTCGGTTGCAGTTGACTGTCTCTATTTCTTTATTTGCTGTTTTTATATGACTCTTTTTATCTGTTTAGTTTTGAGCTCTTCCCTTTTTCTTTATTATGTGACTGTTTTTCTTTGTTTGGTGTCTGCAGATGTTTATTGGTTCTTTCTATTTGTCTCACAAGCATTGCGCCTTCTAGTGCATGACCGCCTTATTCATCTTGGACAACCACTGGTTTGTTCCACTTTACCTTTCCCCTCCCAGTTTCTTTTGCCGCTCTAAGTTCGGATAGCGAACTTATAAGGCCCTTTCTAAAATTGTTTTCTCCTTTGCAAGTTTAGTTTTTGCTTTTTAGTTCTTTTTAATAGATCGTATTTTTTGTTCTTTCGAATCTCTTGTTTGTTTTGTTGTCTACTTTCGGTTGCATTTGATTGTCACTATTTGTCTGTCTTCAATTTTTATGTGATTCTTTTTCTCTGTTTAGTTTTGAGTTCTTCCATTTTTCTTTCTTATGTAACTGTTTTCCTTTGTCTGATGTCTGCATATTTTTATTTGTCCTTTCTATTTCTCTGATAGGTGCTGCACGTTCCACCGTCTCACCGCCTCATTCGTCATAGGCAAATACCGGTCAATTGCTCTCTACCTTTCCCATCTTTCTTTCGCTGCTCTAACTTCCAATAGCGAACTTATATGGACGTTTCCAGGTTTGTTTTCTCCTTTACAAGTTTTAATTTTTGTTTTTCAATTTTATTTAACAGATCATATTTTCTGTGCCCTAATCCTTTGTTTCTTTTGTTGTTTGCAATGGTTGCATTTAACTATCTTTATTTCTCTGTTTGCTTATTTTTACCTGACTGTTTTTCTCTTTTTAGTTTTGAGTTCTTCCAATTTTCATTGTTGTGACTGTTTTTCTTTGCTTGATATGTGCAAATTCTTATTTATTCTTTCCTTTTCTTTTATAGGCGTTGCGCTTTCAAATGTCTCACTGCCTCATTCATCTTCGGTAACCACCGGTCTGTTCCTCTCTATCTTCCCCTCTCAGTTTCTTTGGCTGCTCTAAATTCCAATAGAAAACTTATAAGCCCCTTCCATGTTTTCTTCCTCATTTGCAAGTTTTAGTTTTTACTTTTCAGTTCTATGTAACAGATCATATTTTGAGCCCTTTGTTTTACTTTTTTTTTATATGCTCTTTCCAGGTTTTTCTCCTTTACATGTTTTGGTTTCTGCCTTTTCAGTTCTATTTAACAGATCGTATTTTTGTGCTAAGTCTTTTTGTTTGTTTTGTTCTTTGCTGTTGGTGCATTTCATTGTATCTATTTCTCTACTTGCAAATTTTTATATGACTGTTTTTATCTGTTTAGTTTTCAGCTCTTCCATTTTTTTTGTTATGAGACTTTTTTTATTTGTTTGATGTCTGCAGAAGTTTATTTGTTCTTTCTATTTGTCTCATAGGCGTTGCGCCTTCCACGGTCTCACCAGTTCATTCGTCTTCAGAACCACAGGTCTGTTCCCCTCTTCCTTTCATCTCTCAGTTTCTTATGCCGTTCTAAGTTCCAATAGCGAACTTGTATAACCCTTTCCACGTTTGTTTTCTACTTTACAAGTTTTAGTTTTTGCATTTCATTTCTATTTAACATATCGCATTTCGAGTCGTTTGTTTTGTTGTTTGCTTTCGGTTGCATTTGACTGTCTCTATTTCACTGTTTGCAGTTTTTTATGTGACTGTTTTTCTCTATTTAGTTTTAATTTTTTCCCTTTTTCTTTGTTGTGTGACTGTTTTTCTTTGTTTGATGTTTGCAGATATTTTTGTTGTTTAAATTTCTCTGATAGGTGCTACGCGTTCCACCTTTTCACGCCTCGTTCGTCTTCGACAACCACCTGTTTGTTCCCATCTACCTTTCTGTTCATGACTGCTTTCGATATACTTGTATGTGATTGTTTGTTTTGTGTTTTGTGTCTTTTGTCTTTTTTCTTTTTTCAGTTTCTTTTGTTCTGTTTTGCTGAGTTTTGTTGTTTGCTTTTAGTTCTAACAGCGTTAGCTCTTGGGTCTTCTCTCCTTGAGAGACCAAAGTTAGTCGCTCTAATAAGTGCTGCGCAATCCACCGTCTCATTCATCTTCGACATCCATTGGTATGTGTTCTCTACCTTTCCCCTTTCAGTTTCTTTGGCCACTCTAACCACCGATAGCAAACTCAAAAGGCCTTTTCCAGGTATGTTTTCTCCTTTGTGAGTTTTAGTTGTTAGTTTTTACTTTTATTTAACATTGTATTTTCTGCGCTTTGTGTCCTTTTGTTCATGTCTTTTTTGTCTATTTTTAGTTTTTGTTTCCTTCTTTGCCTCATGGATTTTGTACTCTGTATTCCGCATTTGACAGTTTGTGTTTATGTTTTTCTTTTAGTTTTGAGTTCTTCCCGTTTTGTTTGATTTTTGTTGTTCTGTTAGTGATTGCTTCCGATATGCGTGTGTGGTTTTCTTATATGTGATTTTTTATTTTGTGTTTTGCTCTTTTATCTTTTCCCAGTTTCTTGTGTTCTGTGTTTTGTTGTCTACTTTTACTTCTAATTGACCGGCCCTACTTCCTTCTATAATCCTCTATGTGATTGATTGTCTCATTTTACTCCTTACGTGATCCTATATTTGATTGCTTTTCTTCATTCAGTTTTGTGTTCTTCTCTCTTTGTCTATCTTTAGGTTTGGTTTCCTTCTTTGCCTCTTGTGTTTTGTTGTTTGCATTTGGTTGCATTTGACTGTCTCTATTTCTCTGTATGTAGATTTTTATGTGACTGTTTTTCTTTGTTTAGTTTTGAGTTCTTCCATTTTTTTATGTCTATTGTTATGTTATTGATTGCTTTCGAAATGGTTGTGTGGTTTCTTATATGTGATTGTTTGCTTTGTGTTTTGTGTCTTTTGTTTGTTCTCGATTTCTTGTTTTATGTTTTTGTTCAGATTTTTGATGTCTTCTTTTAGTTCTAATTGGTTGGCCGTACTTCTCTCCCTGTAATCCTCTATGTGATTGCTTTTGTCCTTTTGCTCTTTACGAGATCATATCTATAATCGCTTTTCTTCATTCAGTTTTGTGTTCTTGTCACTTTGTTTATCTTTTGGTTTGGTTTCCTTCTTTTCCTCTTGTGTTCTGTTGTTTGCATTCTGTTGCATTTAACAGTCTCTATTTCTCTATCCTTAGATTTTTCGTGTGACAGTTTTTCTTTGTTTAGTTTTGAGCTCTCGCCTCTGTATTTGCTTTCCATTTTCTGTTTTGTTGTTGCATGTGGTTGCATTTGACAATGTTTCTTTCTCTTTAGATTTTGTGTAACATTTTTTCATTTTATAGTTTTGAGTTCTCACCTCTTTATTTGCTTTCCATTTTCTGTTAGTGATTGCTCCTATCACTGCATATGCTGTTTTCCTATATGTGATTGCTTTTCTTTATTTAGTTTTGTGTTTTGTATCTTTTGTTTGTTTTCTGTATCGGTTGCTTGGGTTCTGTGATTTTTGTTGCTTGGTTTTAGATCTATTTGGTACTTTAAAAAGTAATTGCTTTGTGGCTGTTTATATAAAAAAATAATATCATATGAGGAAGTCTTTTTGTGTGATTGCTTCTCTTTTTCCTGCTTGTGTGCTTCATATATGTGATTTCTTTTCTTCATTTAGTTTCTTGTCTCTTTGGTTGTTTGTTTTCTGTTTCGGTTTCAGTCTCTGTCTTTTTTTAAGGTTATGTTTCCTTCTTTGCCTTGTGGATTTCGTTCTTTGTATTACACATTTGAGAGTTTCTTTTTCTGCTTCTCTTCTTTTAGTTTTGAGTTCTTCCCTCTTTATTTGGTTTCCGTTGTTTAGTTAGTGACCGCTTTCGATATGCGTGTCTAGTTTTCTCATATGTGATTGCTTGTTTTGGTTTTTGCCTTTTTTTGTTCCCCTGTTTTTTATATTCTTGTTTTGTTCTAATTTACAGGCCTACTTTTCTCCTAATTGTCTTTTATATGAGCGCTTTTCTCCTTTTGTTTTGTTTTAAGTTTATTTTCCTTCTTTGCCTCTTTTGTATTGCTGTTTGCATTCGGTTGCATTTGACTGTCTCTATTTTTCTATCTGCATATTTTATGTGGCTATTTTCTCTGTTTAGTTTCGAGTTTTTCCCTTATTCTTTGTTATGTGACTTTTTCTTTGCTTGATGTGTGGAGATTTTTATTTGTTTTCTATTTTTTTAATAGGCACTGCGCCTTCCACCGCCTGATTCGTCTTCGATGAGCACAGGTCTGTTTCCTCTACCTTTCCCTTAGTTTCTTTGGCCTCTCAAACTTCATATAGTGAACTTGCAAGGCCCTTTCCAGTTTTTTTCTCCTTTTCAAGTTTTATTTTTTGCTTTTCTGTTTTATTTAATAGATCCTATTACTTGCTCTTCGAGTCTCTTGTTTGTTTTGTTATTTTCTTTCGGTTGCATTTGCCTGTGTCTATTTGTCTGTCTAATGATATTTAAGACTTTTTCTCTTTTTAGTTTTAAACTCTTCCCTTGTTCTTTGTTTGATGTCTGCAGGCTTTTATTTGTTCTTTCTATTTCACTGATAGCCACTGCAACTTCAACCGCCTTACCGCCTCATTCGTCTTCGATAGCGACCGGTTGGTTCCCCTCTAATTTCCCTTCTTAGTTTCTTTTGCTGCACTAATTTCGAATAGCGAACATCTAAGGCCCTTTCCACGTTTGTTTTCTCCTCTGTATGTTTTTGATTTTTACAAGATTGTTTGTCTCTATTTAGTTTTGAACTCTTCCCTTTTTCTTTGTTTGATGTCTCTAGGTTTTTATTTGTTCCTACTAGTTCACTGATAGGGGCTGCAACTTTAGCCATCTCACCGCCTTATTCGTCTTCAACAACCATTGATCCGTTCCCCCTACCTTGCCCCTTTCAGTTTCTTTTGCCTCTCTAAGTTCTAATAGCAAACTTGTTTGGTCCATTCGAGGTTTGTTTTCTGCTTTGCTGGTTTTAGTTTTCACTTTTCTGTTCTATTTAATAGATCCGATTTCTGTTCTTCGAGTTTCATGTTTGTTTTGCCGCTCTAATTTCGAATATTGAACTGCTAAGGCCATTTCCACTTTTGTTTTCTCCTGTGCTAGTTCTAGATTTTTATGTGACTTTTTCTACGTTTAGGTTTTGAGCTCTTCCCTTTTTCTTTGTTTGACGTCTCCAGGCTTTTATTTGTTCTTTCTAGTTCACCGATGGGGACTGCAACTTCAGCCGCGTCACCGCCTCATCCGCCTTCAACATCCATCGGTCTGTTCCCCCCTACCTTGCCCCTTTCAGGTTCTTTCGCCTCTCTAAGTTCTAATAGCGAACTTGTAAGGTCCATTCCAGGTTTGTTTTCTCCTTTGCTAGTTTTAGTTTTCGCTTTTCTGTTCTATTTAATGGGTCATATTTCTTGTTCTTCGAGTCTCTTGTTTGTTTTGTTTTCTTTCGGTTGCATTTGCCTGTGTCTATTTGTCTATCTCCAGATTTTTGTATGACCGTTTTTCTCCGTTTAGCTTTGAAATCTTCCCTTTTTTCTTTGCTGGATGTTTGCAGGCTTTTTTCCGCTCTTTCAGTTTCACTGATAGGCACTGTAGCTTCAACCGTCTCACCGCCTCAATCGTCTTCAACAACCACGGGTCGGTTTCCCTCTACATTTCCCCTCTCAGTTTCTTTTACCGCTCTAATATCGAATGGCGAACTTCTAAGGCCCTTTCCACGTTTGTCTTCTACTGTGCAAGCTTTAGATTCTTATGTGACAGTTTTTCCTCGTTTAGTTTTGAACTGCTCCCTTTTTCTTTGTGTGATGTCTGCAGGCTTTTATTTCTTCTTTCTTGTTCACTGATAGGCACTGCACCTTCAACCGCCTCATTTGTCTTCGACAGCCACCGGTCGGTTCCCCCTACGTTCCCCCCTCTCAGTTTCTTTTGCCGCTCTAATTTCGAATAGCGAGCTTCTAGGGCCCTTTCCACGTTTGGATTCTCCTTTGGAAGCTTTCGTTGTTGCGTTTCTGTTCCGTTTAGTGGATCCCATTTCTTGTTCTTCGAGTCCATTGTTTGTTTTGTTGTTTTCTTTCGGTTGCATTTGGCTCTGCCTACTGATTTTTTACGGTGAAATGCCCTTGCCTACTGATTTTTATATGGCTGTTTTTCTCCTTTGGGTTTTAAGCTCTTCCCTTTTTCTTTGTTTGATGTCGGCAGGTTTTTGTTTGTTCTTTCAATTTCAGTGACAGGCACAGCAACCTCAACCGTCTCGCCGCCTCATTCGTCTTCGACAACCACAGGTCGCTTCCCCTCTACATTTCTCATCTCAGTTTCTTTTTCCGCTCTAATTTCGAATAGCGAACTTCTAGGGCCATTTTCGCGTTTGTTTTCTCCTCTGCATGTTTTTTTCTTCTTCATTTTTATAAGACCGTTTTTTCTCCGTTTAGCTTTGAACTCTTCCCTTTTTCTTTGCTTGATGTCTCCAGGCTTTTATTTGTTCCTTCTAGTTCATTGATAGGGACTGCAACTTCGGCCGTCTCACCGCCTCATTCGCCTTCGGCAACGAATGGTCTGTTCCCCCTACCTTGCCCCTTTGACTGTTTTTCTCCGTTTAGGTTTTGAGCTCTTCCCTTTTTCTTTGTTTGACGTCTCCAGGCTTTTATTTGTTCTTTCTAGTTCACCGATGGGGACTGCAACTTCAGCCGCGTCACCGCCTCATCCGCCTTCAACATCCATCGGTCTGTTCCCCCCTACCTTGCCCCTTTCAGGTTCGTTCGCCTCTCTAAGTTCTAATAGCGAACTTGTAAGGTCCATTCCAGGTTTGTTTTCTCCTTTGCTAGTTTTAGTTTTCGCTTTTCTGTTCTATTTAAT